>JAFLJL010007997.1:0-10085 GCA_018398815.1 Conus ventricosus | reverse complement strand
CCCAAAAAAAAATTTTGAATAAAATGAGGAAGATGACCTCGAAAACCCCAGATCGTGGAGATCATGAAGTATCCCCGACTTCCAGGTGGTATCGTAGGCCTTCTCCAAGTCAAAAAAAATTGCCACTGCATGCTGTCTGTTTAAAAAAGCGTTTCCTAAGTGTCGATATATGTTACTAGAAATAGCACTCACAAAAATATTCCCCCCCCCCCCCCCCCCAAATCTCTTTCTGGAAAAGATATAATATTATATAGATGCAAACACAAAGACGTAAATAGATACAAACACAATCATATAATCTTATCTAAAGATTTAAATATTGAAAAATACCTCAGCTGCATTAATCTCCAACTTCCTCCATTCCTACTTAATACACTAAATTCAAACCAAATTTACTCAACATGTGCACATACATCAACAATTGAATGGTTTAAAGTAAATGTTACATGTACGTGTGCACACACACAAACACATACCCACACAAACATGCATATTTCAGACAGTGCTAAAAACAATCATTCGCTGAAACCACGTTATAATCATGCAATGATCTACATGCTCCATTGTATCAAAGATCTAAAGAACCATGCCTGTACTCTCCAATAACCAGGGATGAGAACAGATTTTTAAAAAGCAGAGGAGATTTTCTGTTGGGGGTCTGGGGGCCCCCTGAAGCTGAAGCATTTTTTTAATATATAAAGAAAAATCCACATTTAAAACCATCAAAATATGTTTCTAGCCTTCAATTCAAACCTCAAATTCTGAGGGTTTTTTTTCTTTTTTTTTTTTGTTTTTGTATTTTGTCAACATGCAAATGGATTTAATACAGGGCTCTCTGCGTTTGTGGCTGGTCGATTTACGTAAGAAATGGGTTTTTCCGAAAATTACCTGCCCTTGGCCCGGGTTTTCTATTATTATTAAACTAGACGTCTATGTTTTGTTTCACAACATAAAGTCAAATGACGAATGTTTCAGCTAACTGAGATAGTTTGACCATTGCAAATGAATGATAAAATATAACAAAAAGAGAGCAAAATCACCAACAGCTTACTTTCCAAAGTTTAATTGTTCTTCAATGCAGCGACACGCTGCCTGTGAACCAGGCGTTTCATGTGGTCAGCAATCGTAATGAAGCCACGACTTCCGAAGCTGATTTCTTGTTTGCAAGCTAGACATAACGCCTGCTCGTCACTGTTTTTGCATATGCTATCTCAAACTCTACTCCCACACACACCTCTTCCTCGAGCCAGTTTTCTTTCCAACGGTTGGGATATTTTTTTTTTTTTTTTTTTTTTTTGCGATTTCGTTCGACGCCATGAATCACAGATGACACTCGGTCGATCGGCGCTGTAAGCGGATGTGCAGTGGTTGGCCGAGTCAACCGAATAAAAACCAGCCCATTTGGATATAAGCCTAGAGTAATCTCGCCGGAGGCGTCTCGCCGAGATTGGGAGCAAAGAAAATCGCAATAGCTTTTTTTTTTTTTTTTCGGCGGAGATTTTTTCAAACGGCGGAGATTTTTTTTTAAGACGGCGGAATGGCGGAGAACGGCGGAGCTGTTCTCATCTTGAATAACGATGTGAACACAATCACTGACAATAACTACTCTAATATCTGGTGTCAAAATACTTAAAAGTGAGAACTGAGCTGAAAAACAGAGCTGTAGAAAAATGTACAAAGTAACTATGAATTATTCTATTCACATGTAGTATCGTCATGCACACATCCCATATGCAAACACTATGCCTAAAGTTTCCCAAATAAAAAAGCACACTAGAATTATAAACTGGTTGCATGTGAAATGTCAAAAGATGTCTTCCAAGATGCCTCGCTAAATGATTTTTTTTTTTTAATTAAAAAAAAAGTCCTTGTTACATAATCATGAAACAAGTGTCCATACAGGATGAATTACACAGGTTATGATAAGTCACCCCCACCCCCCACAGGTTATGATAAGTCACCCCCACCCCCCAAGGTTATGATAAGTCACCCCACCCCACAGGTTATGATAAGTCACCCCCACCCACCCCCCACAGGTTATAAGTCACCCCCACCCCCACAGGTTATGATAAGTCACCCCACCCCCCCCACCCCACAGGTTATGATAAGTCCCCCCCACCCACCAAGGTTATGATAAGTCACCCCCACCCACCCCCCACAGGTTATGATAAGTCCCCCCCACCCACCACAGGTTATAAGTCACCCCCACCCACCCCCACAGGGTTTTGATAAGTCCCCCCCACCCACCACAGGTTATGATAAGTCCCCCCACCCACCCCCCACAGGTTATGATAAGTCCCCCCCACCCACCACAGGTTATGATAAGTCACCCCCACCCCCACAGGTTATGATAAGTCCCCCCACCCACCACAGGTTATGATAAGTCACCCCCACCCACCCCCCACAGGTTATGATAAGTCCCCCCACCCACCACAGGTTATGATAAGTCACCCCACCCACTACAGGTTATGATAAGTCACCCCCACCCACCCCCCACAGGTTATGATAAGTCACCCCACCCCCACAGGTTATGATAAGTCACCCCCACCCCCACAGGTTATGATAAGTCACCCCCCCCCCCACAGGTTATGATAAAATCACCCCCACCCACCCCCACAGGTTTTGATAAGTCACCCCCACCCCCCACAGGTTATGATAAGTCACCCCCACCCCCCACAGGTTATAGTAAGTCACCCCACCCACCCCCCCCCGGTTATAAGTCACCCCACCCACCACCCACAGGTTATGATAAGTCACCCCCCCCCACCACCCACGGGTTATAAGTCACCCCACCCACCCCCACAGGTTATGATAAGTAACCCCCCACCCTCACAGGTTATGATAAGTCACCCCCACCCACAGGTTATAAGTCACCCCACCCCCCACAGGTTATGATAAGTCATCCCACCCCCAACAGGTTATGATAAGTCACCCCCACCCACCCCCACAGGTTATAATAAGTACCCCCACCCCCCACAGGTTATGATAGTCACCCCCACCCCCCACAGGTTATGATAAGTCACCCCCACCCCACAGGTTATAAGTCACCCCCACCCCCACCCCAGGTTATGATAAGTCACCCCCACCCACCCCCCACAGGTTATGATAAGTCACCCACCCCCCACAGGTTATGATAAGTCACCCCACCCCCCCCACAGGTTATGATAAGTCCCCCCACCCACCCCCCACAGGTTATGATAAGTCACCCCACCCCCCACAGGTTTATGATAAGTCAGCCCCCCCACCCCCCACAGTTATGATAAGTCAGCCCCACCCACCCGCCACAGGTTATGATAAGTCACCCCACCCACCCCCACAGGGTTTTGATAAGTCAGCCCCACCCATCCCCCACAGGTTATGATAAGTCACCCCCACCCACCCCCCACAGGTTATGATAAGTCACCCCCACCCACCCCCCCCAGGTTATGATAAGTCACCCCCACCCACCCCCACAGGTTATGATAAGTCACCCCCCCCCACCCCCCATAGGTTATGATAAGTCACCCCCACCCACCACAGGGGATACTGCACTGCTACCCAGTCACTTCAGTGGTGTCCAGTATAGTGTGTTCTGACCCAAAATGGACATGACGTCACCTATCTGGCCCCTATGATGACATTAACTGCTACCCAGTCACTTCAGTGGTGTCCAGTGTAGTGTGTTCTGACCCAAAATGGACATGACGTCACCTACTCTGGCCCCTATGATGACATTAACTGCTACCAGTCACTTCAGTGGTGTCCAGTGTAGTCTGTCCTGACCCAAAATGGACATGACGTCACCTACTCTGGCCCCTATGATGACATTAACTGCTTAAAACTGATGATCCAGAGTGCATGGCGTCTTCCTTTGGAAGGCTCCATCATGTCTACCCGACTGCAATCCCAATGAACTTGCCAGTAATGAGCACTCTAACACAAACTTATCAAGGGCATGCACGCAGAGAGGAAATTGAAAGCGAGGTCACAAGAGCAAGGCATTGAACCTGGCCCCCTTTTTGTGATGACCAATGAGAATGAGAATGAATGATGCCAGGGAGTTGTAATCTGGTCCCAGACTACATGACAGGGCTGTGCTTTCTGTGACACATCCCTGTCTGGTCCCAGACTACATGACAGGGCTGTGCTTTCTGTGACACATCCCTGTCTGGCCCCAGACTACATGACAGGGCTGTGCTTTCTATGACACATCCCTGGAGTGAACCAGGCCTGGAGGATACGGACACCAGCAGTGTTGGTCAGGGTATCTGAGCAAAACTTTCACAGCTGTATTCATCAAGTGGATGAAACTCCACTGCCTGGTTCCAGTCTTCCCTTTTGAGCCAGTGCCACGCACAGCTGTGGGTAGGAGCCAGCCATGGCCAACACCACACACACACACACACACACACACACACGCAAATAACATCTTCTGATGAGACTCGAACCCTTGACTCCTCACCTCACAAACACTTACCACAGCACAAAGGCTGGTTCATGATGATGTTATCATCAGTCATATTACATTCAACTGAAACTCTCTCAAAACTGAAGAATTCCATTGTAGCAGCCAAAATTCAGGGTCTTGCTAGCTAATGTACATATTCATGGTAGTTTTGTATCCTTAAGAGTTCATGTTCTGCTTTCCAATGACTGCTACTATTGCTTTGCATGAGAAAAACAGCTAAAGGAAAGAAGTAACAAAAACTTTGAACAGTCCTCCCTCTGATTTGAAGTCCTACACAATGGGATGCACTGACTATGACAACACCAAGCCAGAGATGACTTGTCGCTGGGAGATTGGACAGACTGACTAAACCTAGCTGCCAGTTACAAAGTGACACGTCAAAGATGTGTTGGGTGACAGGCTCTGCAGCTATAAATCTGGAACAGCAACGCTTCGAATGGTCACAGGGTGAAATGCGTGTGTAGAAATTAAACAGTACTCGCTTTCATCCTTTGTCTTATGCACAGATACACAGTGCAATTATTGTTACGAAGCCAGGAGAGCAAGCACCAAAATTCTTTGAAGGATGAGATATGGTTGAGTTCTTTTTTTCAAGGAGAGGGAGGTGAAGGGGTGGGTGGAGGTGGGGTGGATGAGGAGTTGGGATATGATGACATTTCTCTATGTAGTTTGTAATCAGGATCAGCAAGCCAAAAGGCCATTTCTTGTGAAGGTGCAAGAAGACTTAAACTAAGCAATCCCATGTATATGTAAAAATAATACAAACAGAGCAACGATTGTGAGGAATATCAACAACTTAATAAAACAGAAAGAATGTCTGATGTTGAGATCAAGGAAATATTTTCTAAAAACTCAGAAGAATATTATTCAAATGTGCAAGAGAATAATTTCTGGGGGGAAAAAAACAGAGCAAACCAGGAAAACAAGCACAAAAAAGATGTGATGACTTTATGCAACTTCCCCGAAGATGGAGTATTGGCTGCCTTAATGGTGGGATAAAAAATGGTCATACACACAAAACTCCACTCCCTTTGTTAGGCAGATGGGATTAATCCTTGCCTGTCTATACAGGGAGTGTCCGCAGGAGTATTGGCCTGCGTACGCAGAAGAAGAAGAACTTTATGCAAACTAGAAAGAGAGGGGTTAGTTACCGCCAAGGACATGATATGATTGATATGAATACTTTATGATCTCAGAAAATGAGAAATTAGACAAAGTACAGGACAAGAACAATGCATTTCGACCTCTTGGGTCTTCTTCAGGCAAAACCAAATATATATTTAGGACAGTGAAAACAAAGAACGAGAACCACTAATCTTCTCATATTTGCGCACCATTTTGGTCTTGCATGAACACGAGAAGATAAATGGTTTCTCATTGTTCGTTTTCACTGTCCTAAACGTTATTTGTTTTGGCCTGACGAAACCCAAGAGGCTGAAATGCATTGTGTCTTGTCCTGTACTTTGTCTATGTCCTTGGCGGTAACCAACCCCTCTCTTTCTAAATGTTGCTTCATTTTCCGCCCTCAGTCACTCTGTTTTGAAACTTCATGCAACTAATACAACTGCAACACACAACACTTTAGTTCCCTGAAATGTAATTCTAAACATTTACATCATATTTTTCTCCATATTCACAAATTACTGAGACTGGAAACAGCAAAATAAATATGGAAAGTCTGTTTTTAATAATATAAAAAAAAGTGTTAAAAGATTCACAAACTTATACTAAAAAAATCAATTACATAAAGAAACATATTTCTGATATCAATGTAAAGAATGGTTTCCATCACAAATTAGAACAGAATTCTTTGACTGATTTGCTATCCATTTTTAGTAACAGTATGTCTACTGTCATCAATAGTCAACTACAAAAAAAAAAGCTTTTGAATGTGAAAGAGTTTAAAAAAGAAAGGGAAAAGTAGCTAATAATGGAGAAGTTAATAATACGTAAACTTTTTTTTACAAGAAAAGATAAAGGCCCATTCAGGCAGAAGAAATTCATTTTCAAAAACAAATGTTTGATGCGAGGTATTGTTTGAAAGGCAAGGGTGATAGTAAATGAAAATAATTTCAAAATGTCACTGAATGAAAAAAAAAATACCAACCACACCCACCCGTTTCCTACCAGTTTGAAATTTAACACACAATCTGCTTGCTTCTCATTACTTTCAATATGAACTCAAAGGGTTAAAAAAAAGTCACTGCTGGATTTGCTGACCCACAACTGGAAAGAAAAGTGAAAAATCAAGAGATTACACAAACATGCAAACCAGATACGAGCTACAAGCAACTGAATTATTCTTCCAAAGACGGTATCACAGTGAAGAAGACGGAGGTTGTAATACATTCTGACAGTTATCAGACCACATGACACACAAGTTATCAATCTAAGGAAAGTGAAAACGAAAAGAACAAGATTCCATGTCACATTAAAAGAAAAAAACTTTCCCACGTCAAAATAGGGGGGGGGGGGGGGAAGGAGGTGAAGGAAAAGGGAAGGAAAAGAAAGTGTGGGGAGGGAGGAAGGTGTGAAAGAGCAGGAGAGATTTGGTATCCCTGGTTAAAAATCAAAATGGACTTAAGCTCAGATAACAGACTACTATTTCAAAACTTTCAGAGTTCAAACTGTGATGTTTTGTTTCAATACACAAAGTGTGTCAGCATGCACAAATGATTTCACCTCAAAGTAGATGCAAAATCCTCACTAAAATGCTTGAGAATAAATCCTTCTTTACACAGAAAAAATAATGAAGGTATTTTTGAGTTTCTGAAGTGGCACCTCATGATCTGTGAGACGTTATAAGCACACAGTAGCATCATTAACCTTTCACTGTGCGAGGCAATCAATTAACATGGATTTCTGTGCTCTGCATGCATGTGACACAAACACTTCTGAATGGAAAGGTTACACGTTCTTGGAATTACAACTGAAGTTATGGCTAATTTCTACTTGTCATCAGAGGATTAACGTTTAAGATGATAAATGTTGTTCTTCTCCCAAAAAATTCTAAATCACTTATCAAAATTTCATTCCCTTGCTTTTCACCTTTTTTTTTGTAATACATATTAAATGAGCCTTCTGTAGGATTGGGAGTGTAATCTTCAATTGCAGTAGCCCTTTTTCGTAACCCACCAATTATGAGGAACTTTATAAACTTGGGGAATCATGCAGTTCAGCATATACAGCAAAATGCACACACACACACACACACACACACACATACACACACACCACACACACACACACAGAGAACCACATGTGAAAAGCACAGAGAAACTCAAAACAACCTTGTTTCTGATTCAGCTTCTTTCCTTTCACATTGTACTCAATCCTCAATTTAAAAACAACAAAAACAAAAGTCAGACAGCTGTAGGTCAGGCAGGAATTCCGTTCTAATTATGTACCACCGATACTGTTTTCCCACGCATTTCATTTCTGTACGATACCCTCTGCTGTACCGATACCCTCTGCTGTATTGATACCCTCTGCTGTACGATACCCTCTGCTGTATTGATACCCTCTGCTGTATTGATACCCTCTGCTGTATTGATACCCTCTGCTGTACTGATACCCTCTGCTGTACTGATACCCTCTGCTGTAGTGATACCCTCTGCTGTATTGATACCCTCTGCTGTAGTGATACCCTCTGCTGTATTGATACCCTCTGCTGTATTGATACCTTTTGCTGTAGTGATACCCTCTGCTGTATTGATACCTCTGCTGTAGTGATACCCTCTGCTGTACTGATACCCTCTGCTGTACTGATACCTCTGCTGTAGTGATACCCTCTGCTGTATTGATACCTCTGCTGTATTGATACCCTCTGCTGTATTGATACCTTTTGCTGTATTGATACCTTTTGCTGTATTGATACCCTCTGCTGTAGTGATACCCTCTGCTGTATTGATACCCTCTGCTGTATTGATACCTTTTGCTGTATTGATACTGTCACGAGTTTGTCACGAGGCCTACGACGTTTGACCCAACTGGGGTGGCGGAATTATTCATCTGTTTATTATCGTTGTTGTTGTCACGTGTCCGTCCCTTAGTGTGGCTTGTGGTGTGGTTGCACCTTTGGTGTGGTTTAGCTCAGGTTAGGTTTACTTTCTCTCTCTCTCTCTCTAATTCCACTGCCCGTGCATTCATCCTGCAGGTTCACGGGTGGTGGGTATCTTTTTCTTGTACTGGCTGTCTCTATCGGCCTCTCACCTGTCTTTTCACCTGCCGCACGTGCAAGGTTCCTCTTAGTTTGAAGTATGCTCACTCTGTGACGTAGCGTGGCATGTTGGACCGCCATCACTGAGGGAGGTTAGCTCTTCACTCGAGTGGAAGATGTCTCTGGGAGCGCCTGCTCCGGTCTTGGTTCTTCACCCTATTGTCGAGGTACAGTCGGTATCTTCAATTCCTACAGTCGGCCTGTAGGAGAGGGACATCACTTCTTCTTTTTCCGCATCTGCGCTGCTGTCCTCTCGACTGGACAGAGGGCAGAGAGAGTCGTTTGACCCGCCTCTTTTGGGTCACCCACGGGTAGCTGGTAAGCATCAGTTTCGTGGTTTATTTGTTGTTGTGTTTTTTTTTTTGATGTTAGCCGGCTAATTCTTCTCTTTTGCGCAATTTGTTTTTGGTTTTCAAAATTATAAAAGAAATATTGTTTGAGACCACTTTTTCTGGTTAATTCAATCTTTAACCTGGCCAGTCAAAATTATATCTTAAAAGTCTTTCTCCTTTTTATGCATTTGGTGATGCGGTAGTCGGCGGGGATGGGAGAGAACCTGGTGATTCAGGGTTGGTACTTGCTTGGTCTCGCTCGTCCGCTCCTGTCACAATTGCCGGGCTCACATTCTTCGGCCACCGTATGTGTGTGCAAGGAGAACGAGTTTTATGTTGCGAGCGTGCGTACGCATGATTTGTCGTTCGGATGCGTGGTTGGAGATTTGTGTTATTTTGAAATGTGGCTATAAAATGTGACAATTATGCCATTGAATTATTATTTGCAAATGTGGTGGTAGTTATAAAGCGATGGTCGCTGTGTTGGTTTATTTCCTAAGAAAGGAAATGTTAAGCATGAGTGAGAGAAGGATGAAGATAATTCATATTTGTTTTATAGCCTGTTGATTTAATGCAGTCTTTTACCTGCTTCGTGTGAGAAGACTTTAACAAACATTCCTGATTTGATTGGTTTACTGTGTTATGCTCAGGTCTGTGTTGAGCTGGTGTTGTTGGTGTATTTAGTAGACCTCCCTCGCCCATCATGCGAGTGGCTGTTAGGATTTGACAGCATGGGTCAGATTGTACTGACGGCGGGGTTCCAGTGCCCTTCTTCCTTCTTCCTTCCCTCCCTTTCTTTTCTCCTCCCAGCTACGTTTTCCCCCTCCCGGGGGGCTTCACCGGAGTCGGACTGGTGGTGCACGCTCTGGTTGGGCCACGCTCTGGTTGGGACCGCGGACTGGTTGTGCCACGTGCTGGTTGAGGCCACGCTCTGGTTGGGACGCGGACTGGTTGGTGCCACGCGCTGGTTGAGGCCACGCTCTGGTCGGGACCGCGACTTGAAAAGCCCGCTTGATGCCGGCCTGATCCGTCCAGGACCCCAGTAAAAAGTCCCCCGCGGCTAGCTGTGAGTGCGCTTGATCTTCCG
>JAFLJL010007995.1:0-17133 GCA_018398815.1 Conus ventricosus | reverse complement strand
GTGTGTGTGTGTGTGTGTGTGTGTGTGTGTGTGTGATTTTCTTCTAGGCAACGGCAGCACCAACATACTGACAAATCTGCTGCACTAATCGGGGTGGGGAGTGGGGAGGAGGGGGGCTCTAGTTCATCTTTTTGAACAAAAATAGTGTATGGTGTATGCCCACACACTAGCGCTTGATTGCACATGTGCATGCATGTGTGTATGTGTGTGTGTGCATGCACATGTAGGCAAAAAGAGAAAGGGAAGGAAGGGGAGGAGGTGGGGAAAAGACAGAGTGGTGTGCACACGTTGTATGTGTATGTGTGTGTGTGGTGTGTGTGTGTGTGGTGTGTGTGTGTGTGTTGTGTGTGTGTGTGGTGTGAGAGAGTGAGAGAGAGAGAGAGAGGAGGAGTGAGAGAGATGAGAGAGAGAGAGAGAGAGAGAGAGAGAGAGGAAGACCGTGACAGAAACAGAAGTAGAGACAGGCAGACAGAACAGTGTGAAGTATAAACTGAGCAATGAGAGAGAGGAAGACCATGACAGAGACAGAAGTAGAGACAGACAGACAGAACAGTGTGAAGTATAAATGAGCAATGAGAGAGAGGAAGACCGTGACAGAGCAGAAGTAGAGACAGACAGACAGAACAGTGTAAAGTATAAACTGAGCAATGAGAGAGAGGAAGACCATGACAGAAACAGAAGTAGAGACAGACAGACAGAACAGTGTGAAGTATAAATGAGCAATGAGAGAGGGGAAGACCATGACAGAGACAGAGTAGAGACAGACAGACAGAACAGTGTGAAGTATAAACTGAGCAATGAGAGAGAGGAAGACCGTGACAGAGACAGAAGTAGAGACAGACAGACAGACAGTGTGAAGTTAAAACTGAGCAATCTCTCGTCCTCTGTCATGCATTTGTATATAAGATACAACTACATTTTTTTAGAATCACTGGCGAAAAAAGAGCGTTACATTCACTTTAAACAGACTTTCGAACGTCGCTATATATTTGTCAGTAGGCCTATATGCAGACATCATATTTACTGCGAGGTAAAACCAGAGTTCTAGGTGAATAATCCATTGTCTACGACACTAAACCTCCTTCAAAAAGGCTGTGCATATGATCACAAAGATCATTTTATGGAGCAAGCATCAAGTTTTATTTATTTACTAATCAATTCGCAGTGTTATGTGTTTTTTGCAGACAGTGACACCCACTTACATGGGAATGACTAACTTGCTTTCTCGCAAACATGTTACCTACATGTCTATCTGAAGCACGGACACAACTAGTGTTCTATTGCCTTGCTAGCTCTGCCATCCAATAAACAGAACCATAAATAAAAAGATGACTTCAAAACCAAAGATCATGAAAACAACTCATAGTAGAAACAAATTCGGCTGCCTTCGCTTACATGGACGCCATCTTGTACCACGGACTTCTCGTTTTTCACGCGAGTGTACACATATCCATGTCTCATCTTATTAGTTCTATGTTTCTGTACTCCGAAGCATTTTGAATAAATATCAAAGAGGTGGTCCTGTGGAGGGGACATAATGAAGAGGTAAAATGTGGCCAGCACTATTTTATATTATGTGAGTCGCACTATTTTATGTCATGCAAGAAGAAGAACTTGCCTCACTACGGTTCCAGTTTCAGTTTCTTCTTCTTCGTAAAAAAAAACTGGTTCACTCAAAATGAGTAGGTCACCAGCGCGCATTAAAAAAAAAAAAAAAAAAGCGCGACTCAGCCTGTGACCCTGGAGCAAAATTTGCAAGTTCCATCAAGGAGGCGTCACTGCTTGCGGACTGGTCCATACACGCTACACCAAAGTTTAGAGCAATGTTTGGAGACTACACTGCAGACGATTAAAGTTGATATGTAGGTAACGAATGGGCTGAGATGAGATAATTTAAGAAAAGGGTCTCAAGGCTACGACTTTGCAGATGTCTGACTTGTGCATTAGCCTAATGAGTTGGTCAGGCCTTGGGTAGCTACCTGACATTGTCTGTGTCTTATTATCATCGTATGTGTTGTGGTGAGAGTACTCGTATGTGTGTGCGTAGGTGGGGGGCACGGGCCCCTTGTGTGTGTGTGTGTGTGTGTGTGTGTGGTGTGTGTGTGTGTGTGTGTGTGTGCGCACTAGTGTATGCGGTACGTGTGTGTCGTGTGTGGGGCCTCTGTGTGTGTATGCACACACACACACACACACAACACACACACACACACATGTGCATGTGTGCATGCACTACACATTGAATGACAACACATGCGCTTACTCACGTGCATGCAATGCACACATGCGTGCAATACACACACATTTGCGCATGCACAAAAACACGCACTCACAATTACACGAAGGCGTGATACACACAACCCACACACGCACGCACGCACACACGCATGCACACACACATGCACACACACATACACACACAAAACACACACACACACACGTGCATGCACACATACGTGCATGCAGGAGATGCTGACAAAACCCTACAGATCACACACACACACACACACACACACACCACACACACACACATGAAGTGCGTGCTGCACATACACACACACACTCACTCACCCCACACACACACACACACACTCACTCACTCACACACACCCCACACACACACACACACACACCCTCACTCACTCACTCACATGCACACGCCCCACGCACGGCGCGCGCGCACACACACACACATACACACACTCCAATGCACGCACACCCCTATGTATGGATTCTCCCCGTTACACCTTGAATCACTTTATTGAGGCACACTTACCAGTTTACGTACATTTACAGTAAAAAGAAGTGGTCCTGAGAGATTCCAAGTCATATTATCCTCAGTTGACGTGGTGGTTTGGGTTTTGTGCTTCTATTGGAAAAGGCTCTGTATGAGTCGGCTCCAATCTCTTGGAATCTTCACAATGTTGGCCTTGAGGTTTTTCCAACGTTTTTGGTCGTTGATGTTTGATGCTCTTCTGCTTTGATGATGAAATATACAGCACCGCATTGGATGAGATGAAACAATAGCGAATGCACTAGAATTGTGCTCCAGGTCCAGGCAAAGTCGGAACGTTATCCACTTATAATAACAGCTTTTCAGAAAAGAAGACAGAGCCCCATATTTTAGTCTCTACCAGGACAGTCTTGACTAAGGCTGTCCCAGTTGGCTGGTACACAGTTACCTGAACTTTTCTAGCAAAACAGGAAAGTCATCGTCTGGCTGAGTGGCTACTGCCAAATCATATGCAGTTACAGTAGAAAAGCTCACGCAGCGAATCATAGAAGAAAAAATTCGCATAAGACCTTGAAAGTAGACAAATCTTTTCTGAATCATGAAGCTACGTAAACATGGTAGAAGTACATGGGAAATGCAGCGCCATTTTGCCAATGATGTATCTGAAGGATTCCCAAGAAAAGTTCTCAGATTGTCTATGTAGTCAGGCAGGACACTTCAAGATGGATTGCAAGCAGCACTTCTGGAGCGAAACGTATCCTACGATTTGGAGGACTGTATGTCTGATCCTCATAAACACTCCGTGGGATACTCAAGGTTCTCTCTCCCTCCCCTGTTTTGTGTGTATTTGTTATCTCGATCTTTTTTACCCTTTGTTTTTGTTTTTTTGCAACAAGTTTTCCTTTGTTTTTGCATCATGTTTTTTTCCCTTGTTTTGTTTTGCACATTTCCATCAGGGTAACGTTGTGTCAGCCTGATGTGGCCCTTTGCGGTCGGCTGGGCTATAGCAACATTATCTTATTTTATCTTATCCATAGGGTTTTTGTTTTCCACTTTTGGTTGTTGGTTTGTTGCCTGTTTGTTGACTACATGTTCATGATAGTTGTTGGAAAGATGGGTATGCATCAGGAAAATCACAATGAATTTGGAACGGATTTCCTGATCAAAGCCGATTCCAGATTCTGTTCAACAGATTAATAAGAAAACCCACAGAGCTGAGCTGAATGACATTTGGTTGAAAAGATGGCTAGTGGCCTGAAGGACAAATTGTTCAATTCTGTTGCCACGTCTGTGATCGAAACAGTGGGTCTGTTCAGCAATATTATCAACACACACACACAATCAACCAACCAACCAACCAACCACACACAACCTCCTGAACGATTTAAATGAAGCTAGCAGGAGATGAATGTTGCTAAAGGATGTCTTTTTTTCTGCCTGACCCGCCATGGGGGCCTTTCATTCAGTAGCATTGACCCACACCACCTTATGCACACACCACCCTCCCATCCACCACGTCCCTTCCAATCTCCCGTCATCCCCTCTTTAACCAAAGTCTGGCTGGTCCTTACCCAGCAATCCACAGGAGAACAATGTCAAGCTGTATGAGGCAACAAGTAATCCTCGGTACAATCTATGTCAAGCGGTCATGAGGCAACCAAGTAATCCACAGGCGCAATCAATGTCAAGCTGTCATGATGGCAACCAGCAATCACAGAGCAATCAATGTCAAGCTGTAGAGGCACCAGTAACCCACAGGGACAATCTATGTCAAGCTGTCATGAGGCAAACCAGCATCCACGGGGGGCAATCAATGTCAAGCCGTTCTGAAGGGCAACAGTAATACACAGGGACAATCAATGTCAAGCCGTCATGAGGAGCCAGTCCATCAAATGTAGGTAAGGTCTCTGGTAAGGGTCGATATCCAAAGACGCAATCCAGTACCAGTACCAGCATCCAGTAAATCAATGGCAAGCTTATTTTTGACGCCAAAGACAGGAGAGACATTAACCCGCCCCCATTAATTGCTTTTTAGCATGAGCTTCCCATGCTCCTTGTTGACTTCACATCAAGAACAGACTCAGTACAGACGCACCAGGCAACCTGCAGCACCATCACTATCACAGATGGATGGTTTGTGGTTAAGGCTTCTGAGGAATCTGGATCCCCGCGAAGTGCCAGGACCAGACAACATTAGCCCTCGTATCCTGAATGAACTGGCAGAAGAAACTCGCCCCAGCCTCACCATGCTCTACCAGTGTCTATCAATGGGCTAGTACCGTATGATTGGATGACAGCGCAGTTACCGCCATCATAAGAAAGGGAGAGCGCTACAGGCCTGAAAATTTCGTATATGCGTCCGATCTCATGGACGAGTGTTCCAGGCAAAGTCCTAGAACACATCCTGGTCCACACTGTGATGGGAACTTCGCATGTGAAAAATTATAACTATCTCTGCCGGCAACAACATGGATTCCGTTCGAGGGGTTTCTTGTGTGAGTCAGCTGCCAGGACTCGTGGCGACATCACAACTTGATAGAGAGGAAGGGAAGACAGAATGACGTCCTGGTCCATGGCCTTCTCAAGGCCTTTGACAAGTAGTCTCACTCACTTCTGGTTCACAAGCTCCACCACTATGGAATCCGGGGCCACCGGAACAGGTGTAGGAAGGAACTTCCTGACCAACAGGCAGACAAGCAGGGGTGGTGGAAGGATAACATCGGCATTTGTAGGGGTTGAGTCTGGAGTCCCCCAAGGCTCTGTCTTGGGGACCTCCTCTTCCTATTCTACATTAAGGACATTCCGACGGCCTCTCCTCAACCGTACACCTTTTTTCGCAGACGGACACTGTTGCCACAAGACCTCAGGAGGCCAGTGACCAAGCCACGCTACGAGAGAACCTTGACACAGCTGCTAAATGGGAAACATACATGGCTCATGTCCTTCCATCCGGGCAAGTGTCACACTATACATTTTGCACAAGACACAAGGCCACTTACCATCTGCTTGGTCACAACCTCCAGCCCACCAGGAGGAATAATACCTAGGGGTTACCCTGGCCACAGATCGAATGGGAACCCCACATTAACAACATCGTCAACAGGCTTCTAAGACCTGGCTTTGGGAAGAGAAACCTGAAATTAATCCCTATCCAAAACCAAGAGAGAGAGGCTACATAGCCCCCATGTGCGCCCAACCAAGAGTACGCTGCAGGTGTGGGATCCATCAAGAAGGGACAAGTAGCACTAAAAGGTTTAACGAAGGGGTTGGTGCTGGGTTGTAGAAGTGCTACCATCAGACGTCAGCGTAGGTGATACGTACAAGCAGTTGCACTGGGTCTCTAGAACAACGACGTCAGCAAAATCAGGCTTTAGCCACCTTTTACAAGTTTCACACACGGCGGACATCAAGATAATCTAGCGCACATCCCTACGCGTCTACACCCAACCTGTACAACACCAGAAACTCTCACGAGATCTGCAGTACCATGTAGAACCCTGTTGGACAGGAAGACAGAAAGAACAGCTTCTTCCCACGATGGGATGGGAGTTGGACATTCTTCCAGCTTGAGGCAGTGACATCGGCCTCGTGTGGATATAACCCCCCCCCCCCCCTACTGCCTCCCTCTCTGGCCCCTCGCCCTCCCACCTATCCCTCCCCATCCTCACCTTAGTCTTCCCGCCCCCCCCCCCCCCACCCCCCCCCCCCCCCCCTCCCCCCCCCCCCCCCATCCAGCGTAAGGCCCACTTTATTCATAAAAACTGATGCTCCAGAGCAGCAGTTTTGATCTACCGTTGATCGAAACTCCTACTATAGTGTCAGAATCTTCAACTTGATGATGGCGGACACTTAAGAAAGGAAGAAGTAACTGTCTGACCTTGGCAGAGTACCTGTCTGACCTTGGCAGAGGTCTGCGATCTCCATGGCGCCCTTAGTTTGTTTGTTTTTCTTTCTATAGATGCTACTCTGATGGATCGCCTCTGGGCACTGGATTTACGATTTTTATCCCATGGCAAAATACTATGGTGGCTTATGTCTATGTTGATTTCAAGATGGACCATCGTCACTATGTTCATTAGTTGGGCAAATACTAAGGTGGTTGTCTATACTTGTCAGACTTCAAGGTGAACCATCGTCACTATGTCATTTATGGTGGGCAAAAATATATAGTGGTTATGTCTATACATGTCAGACATCCAAGGTGGACATCGTTTCTCTATGTCTTATTGGGGGGCAAAAATACTATAGTGGTATGTCTATACATGTAGACATCAAGGTGAACCATCGGCCACTGTCATCTGGGTGGGCAAAATACTATGGTGTATGTCTGTCTGATATAAGGCGACCATCGTTTTTAGTCACTATTTATATGGTTGGCAAAATTAAGGGGCAAATACTTAGGGTGTTTGTCTGTGTCAGATATCAAGGTGGGAATCGCCCCACTATGTCCATAGAGTAGGCAAATTACTACGTTGTATGTCTATGTCAGATATCAAGGTGCGACCATAGCCCATTATGTCATATAGTGGGCAAAATACTTTTGTGAATGTCTATGTCAGGATCTCATGGTGGGACCATCGCCCACTATGTCATATAGTGGGCAAATTACTATTGTGGTATGTCTTGTCAGATATCAAAGTTTTGACCATCGTCACTATGTCATATTGTGGGCAAAATATAATGGCTGTATGTCTGTCTGATATGAAGGTGGAAACCATCGCCACTTAGTCATATTTGTGGGCAAAATACGATGGTTGTATGTTGATATCAGGTGAGGGACCATCGTCACTTTGTTCATATGGTTGAGCAAAATACTATGTGGTTTGGTCTATACAGTTGTCATCAAGGTGAATCATCGCCACTGGTCATATAGTGGGCAAAATACTATGGTTGTAGGTGTTTGTCTGATATTCAAGGTGGAGACTGCACTATGTGGCAATTTTTGTAATTCATGCAAATTCATGCATCTCTGTAAATGCTACTAGGATATCGTCCGCCTTAAATTATCATGAAAACTTGATGAAAATAAAATGTTTCACAAGTCGACACCACATCTAGACACTCACTGGAGAAGCGTTTGTGCGTGTAGCTGTGAAATTCAACTTGTATTAGCCATTACAACACGCGTCGTAGGTTCCATTCCATCAGTGAAAAATACTTGTGTATTTTTCAATCCTGACCAGCTCCCACTAAGAGCTTGAGTTTGCTTGAGCTCAATCAGAAGGATGGAACACACAGCCAAGTTTCCATACACCCAAAAACCCCCCCCTGGTGCTGCTGAATATTTTGTGGTCTCGTGGGCTTGGCCGCACACAATATGTTATGAAAATAACGATTCAGTGCAGTCCTGTCATGCACTCTCTGAGCAGTAGTGGGATCTCTGTAGCATCAACTTCATCGATAATGCGATCAGTATCAAAACCAAAATTTCAAATACGTCTCGAAGTCTGTTGTCTTTCATGCCTTATTCTATATGGTGATTTTGTTTCGATTTCTGTCTTTGCCTTGGCAAGTTTGTGCCTTGGTCAATGTTGCAGTTCTTCAGGCCTGTTGATTGGAAAGATGTGGAGGTACCCTCCGAGGAAGATGCCGATAAAGCTGTCTCTGTAATCCAAGCAATTATTGTCGTCGTTAACGGGGGTTTAGAGGTGGTGTCTTCATTCGTTGGATCAGAACAGGCACCTTCAAAGGGGACTTGGCACAGTGCAGTCTCCTCTAGAGGTTTGCTTCATCATCATTGATTTGGAACAGGATGCAATAGGACAACAGTTGTGGCAGTAAACGAGGAATCTGTAATGAGCATGAAGTGGCATGGAAGATGCAGAAACAAAACGAAAACAAAAAAAAAACCTGTTTGTTTTTCCATATAGCATATCTATTGACAGGAGCAATTAGCTCATAAACATTCAATATGGTATAGACGGCTTACTGGTGGTTGGAGTAATTCTCCTGATTTTCCATTATTCAGGGTTGACACTCAGGGATCATCTTTGCTGTTTTTTGTGCGTTTGTTTTTAATTATAAAACCATTAAGATAGCCACGTTATGAAGGGTTGTCTGTCTGCACTGACTTTAAAAAAAAAGAAGCTATTTTCATAATAATAATAATAATAATAATAATGGGGATTTATATAGCGCCTTCCCACGCACAAGGCGCTTTACAAAGGCAGAAAAAATACAATTGTAAATGTAAGAAAAAGCATGAAAAACGGCTCAGAAATGAAAACATAGGCTCTCTCCCTTATCTGCCACGCGCACACACACTCTCACGCACAGGACACACATACACAACAGCGCAAAGCACAAAACTACTATGCGATCCACAGAAGCAACAAGAGTCAATCAACTATCTGGAAGACTGTCTTCTTGTATTGTTTGAAAAGGTGGGTTTTCAGGGAGGTTTTGAAGGTAGAAAAGGTTGAGAATGTCGTAAGTTTGGGGGTTTATTTCCAGAGTTTGGGAGCTGCGTTTGGAGAGAAGCTCGTTCGCCATGTGTTTACGATGGGGACGGTTAACTGGGAAAGCGGAAAGGTCCCTGGTGTCGTGGAGGAGCGGAGGTTTCGTGATGGGACATTATGCTGGAAGGAGATCGGAAAGTAGGCAGGGGCATCGCCAGTGAAAATCTTGATGCAAGAGACAACAACTTTGTATGTAATTTCTTTCTTCAACGGGGAGCCAGTTGCAAACTTTTTTTAGGAGAGGGCGCGGGTTGGGGTCTAGGACCATATCCATCCGTGATGGCCTACTCACAGTCTAAACAGAGGTCAGTTTCTCAGCTGGAATGGAAACAGGATCTTGGTTCAGGAGAACAATGTTTTTATTCACTCCTCGTCTCCCCTAAGCGGATTTTGCTGTGTGAACTTCAGTGACAGATTTGGCATCTCTAACGTGGCAGGTGGTATATGGGGTGAGGGTGCGGGTGGAAAGTCAATGAAGAAGCAGTGCATATGATCGATTCTGCCATCCTTCCCTCTAGCGGCATTACTCCATCTCACCTCACTACATTAGCATGCCCTGTTAGATGACCAGCACCTGCAGTCCGCAGGAAGGGTTGGGACTCAAGTCACAACAGAATGATCCACAGAAGACATACTGCACTGCTGCTGAGAGGGTTTTAGATGGTGTGCACATGGTGTCGTCGTTGATATGTACGGCATATCCAGCTTTGGCAGCAAGAAAAACGTACATAGCTGAGAGGATGCAAATTACTTTGTTTTGCATAGTGAATGTGGACTGCGCATGTGGAGGGAAATTCAGTCCTGTATTGAGCGAATGCCTTTTTTTGTTTTATGGTGAGCTAATGTTCATCTGTCATTCCTTCAAGTGCTGGATTTTTACTTGAGTGCACTATGTATTTCGTCCTTCAACTCATTCATTATCAATTGTTTTGATCAAGCTTGGTTGTAATAAATGTAAAGCATGTAGGGTTACATACAATTTACCCTTATTATGTGTTGAAATATCAGCCGTAAGGAATGGGCTAGTTCCCAGCAAGTTCCTTAGGCCACATGAAACCAGCTACCCCAAAGACAGTTCCAGTCCCTATTAAATTTCAGCTGGAATGGATCCACCAGTTTATGTTGTACAGGTTATTAGTGTGCATCGCCATCCGGTAACATAACAGGATAGATACGATTATGTTGCTTATAGCCCAGGACCGCAAAGAGGCCACATCAGGGCTGTACATAAAAACAAGGACCATATCTGACCCTTAAAGCATTCTAGTTGTCAAACAAAGGGGTGTTAATTAAAGAAAAACAAGCTGTTTTTTCTCCTTTCCTTATGTGCACTTCATGTGTGTTCTAAAGGGCTGTGTGTGTGCTGTGACGGTTTCTTTAGAATTCTGACTCCAGGAGATTCACTCACTTGCTCAACCATTCATTGTGAATAATAAAAATTGGGTGTGTGTTGTGTGTGTGTGTGTGTGCATGCAATGCGGCGGTGTTTCACAAAAGATCGGGCCCATTTGGGTGGCATCTCTTTAATAATTATGCTGTGTTAGATTGCTCTTCTGTGTGTGTGTGTGTGTGTGTGTTTGTGTGTGTGTGTGTGGGTGTGTGTGTGTGTGTGCGCGTGTGTGTGTGCTCTTTTGTATGTTTGTGTGACTGTGTGAGAGTGAGAGTGAGAAGGAATGTGTATGTGAACATATTGTCCCGTTAATGGTTTAAGTAAAAACTACTTCTGCACACATCAATATGCTCGGATTTGCACTTTTTCTTCATTTATTCATCAATGAGCAACCTTGGGGCTGTCGTTTCTGTCCTGTCTAGCATATAGCCATACTCGTCATGTTGCAATATGTATTATAAATAATGTTTTGACTCTTTTCAGTTTGATTTTATAATCATACCTTCCAAAAGAACACTATTTTGCTATATCCTTAACTTTTTATCCCCTCTTCCACAAAGAACATTGTTTGGGTCTGCTTGGAATTTCCATCTCCCCTGCCTTTTACCATTCCCTCCACTTCTTCCCCCACTTTAAATCATGTATCTCACACAAATCTGGATTCTGAAATTTTTTCTTTTCGTTAATAATGGAAGTTAAATCACTGTGTGCAGCTGGTTGTACAAACTTAATCCTTTTCCCCGTTTTGGGGTAGGGAGGTCAACAAATCAACTAATACAGCAACAGAAACATTGTCTTGTGTGTCATATAAACATTTCTTTTGTGCATGTCTAATGCATTAACACAACCCAGAGAGGTTATTCTTTAAGTAAAAAGTGGGAAACAATTAGATACACTTTCCCATATAACCACACATACACACACACAACACATGCAGTGACCTAAATAATTACAAATATTCAGTGAGTCAATAAAAATTAGTTGTTAAGGGTATTTTAGCAATGACACTTTTTCATCATGGAAAGAAAGTACACAAATGATACACACCACACACACTACTGTGACATCACTTGAACAAAAGCATTCAGAACCACTGAGGTAAAACATGAAAACAATACTGCAGTTCTCACTCTCTGAAGAAAAAACAAACATCTGCACAAACGGGATCTGACACATAGAAAGTAAGAGGTGCAACTGAATGTTTCATAATTATCACATTCTTCCTTAAAACACATACATTACAGTCCAGATTTACAGAGTTGGGTTGGCAGTGAAGGGTAGGGGTTTGTACTGTTTGTTTACAGTCAATGACTTTCCTATTACAAAAAAGACACATTTCTCATAGTGCGTGGTCTTGACACCATCGGTAACATAACCCGACTCGAGAGCAGGATATAACATCAAGATATGTAATAATTCTTCCGAACCCTGTTAAGATGCTGAATTTAGTGCTCAAGAGTATTCCCTTCAGTTACACATTCATTATGATACTGGGAATCTTTTTCTTTTTTTTTGTAACTAAAAGTTGGGGGGGGGGGGGGGGGGGGGGGGAGGAGGGGGGAAGAACAGCGTCTTAGAAAATTAAGCTCCATCTTTCACTCCTGTCAATTCAGTCTCTTATCCATCACACACGGAATTGCCTACTGAATGAATCTCAAACGTAGGAATCATGGAAGGGATATGGTGTCTCAGAAGCATTGCAGTGTCATAGAGTTTGGATTATCCTGCTTTCAGCTTGGCAAGTCTTGTCAGTGTACCTGTTTCATGTGATGTTGCATTCAAATAAAAAGTGTTTGGAGGGTAATGTTGGATGAAGCTTGTTTAACTGATTGTGTTGCTAAGATCAGTGCATGCAACAGAAAAAATCATACAAAGGAAGCTAGCAGCTTACAATTTCTAAACATAACTTTTTAACCCACTTCTATATAATCATTAACCAAATCATCTCAGAGGGCTAGAAATAAAACACTTTTATGCTTCAATCATTCGTTCTGTTTCCCCATCCATTCGTCTGTTTTCCCCAAAACTCCACACCCAGCCTGACCTCAAATAATTCCATTAAAACAAAAATCTACCCTCAGCAGAACTGTTTACAGCTTAGCAGTCACAGACAGAGAAAAGGGACTGTGTCCGTTCTGGTAACAAGGGTGGATGGTGGTTAACACCGCGATTTCTCCAAATCTTTGACTTGTAGATGCGGACCAGCCAGTGCTCGGTGGTGTAAGCTTCCTCCAGGAGTCGAGCTCCGGAAGTCCTTGTTGCCAATCTAAGCATTGCGCACCCGGTCCATACCCTGTGGCTGCTGCAGTGAAGGTAGACAATGGCAATAATGAGACGATTATGTTAGATAATGTGTCAGGCTTAAAAAAGAATTAAAACGAATGCTGGAAGAGGCAATCAAACATACACACTCAGAGAAAAAAAGGAATCAATTTAGAACAGTTGTCTCAGGCTTTACCTTTATTTTTCCTTTGCATGTCCTCTTATTTTGTTCCAATCCAATGGCACGCCCCAATAGCTGGCTTGTTCGTAACAGCCTGGCACTAGCAATCCACAAGGAGCAGGCCAAATATCATAGTTGTCATGAGGTACCCACCAGAGGAGACATGCACAGCTGCCGGTCACTTTGGTGGTATTCAGTGGAGCCTGTTCGATCCAAACACCATGCAGGGCATCCTTACTAAGACCCTTACTGAAAACAACTATTGACTCAGTTGCGAAGCCGTGCAAGTGAGGTACTCCCTCCGGAGAGTGCAATTTTGTCATCCCAGCTACTGTACCTTGAATGTGCCCATACCTGTGACCATGACAAAGATATACTTTACTAAGGGCAGGGATGTGGGGAGGAAATATAAACTGAGTCCCTCCGACAGCAGGGCCTCAAGGGCCAGAAAGAATTCAAGACTTTTCTTTGCTGATGATGGGATGAGGGTAAACGAAGATGGGGGGCCAATGGATGTCCATTCTGTATGTTGGCGTCATATCCTGTTACCATGTCAGGACATAGCATTACGGCAGTTAGGTCTGCTCTGCCCAGGGTCGCAGTTTTTGTGTGGCTATGCAGTGATAAGACAGTCACGGTGGTGCCCAACCACTTCGCAGTAGGAGAAGCCAGTGTAAGTCTCCCATTCGTCATTCTCTCTCGGCCTTGCCGGTCCAACAAGATAAGTCTTGTTGCTCTGTTCTCGCCTTCTCTTTGCCGTTGTTTAAGATAGCCTTGTGTTGCTTCTTTGCTTATTTGGTTGTGGCTTGCGCGCTTCAACCCTTTTCATTCTGGAACAGTGGGTTTTTGGTTTGGGTGTGCTTTATTCATTTGTTTAACCACGCCATCCTCGCCTTGTGCCTTTGTCTCGGGGACACTCGCGACTTCGCATTCCGCTCCTTTTCGATCTTCGGAAAGTCAGAATTCCATCGCGGTTTCGCCCGTTCTCCCCAGTTTTGGCTTTGACGGCCCCTGACGTTCAACGAATCTCGGTTCCCTTCTCTTCCATTGGACTCCCGATTCGCCTAACTTTCACGTCGTCCACTCGGCTTCATTTTTCCCGGTGTTAGCCATTTGTTTCGACCGGGCCAAAACCGCGTCACATACGATCGACCTGCTACGATCTATGCACTGAGATCTGTTGGCATTTACTACAATTTTCAGTGTCCTCTCCCGAGGTTGTTGAGCTCTTTATTCCCTCGATCCTACCTCTCTGTCTCACCCTTTGCGATCGTGCGTTCCGTGTTTGTTCCCACCACATGAATGCCCAACATGGTGAAGGCCACTAACGGCTCGAGAGCGCTCACTCTTCGGCTGTCGCTCTCTACCCCGGAGGGGCCGCGTGTCGATTCCACGGGACAAACTGCTACGCACACGATATGAGCGTTTCGGGTGTGAGTGGGTGGGTCCGTGCAGGGGACGCAGCGAACATCATTCGTGCCCCCTTACCCGACCGGCGGATACACGATCGTCGCGATTCGAAGTCCAACAGTCAGTCCAGTCGGTTGGACACTCGGCAGTCATTGCCGACTGTTTTTCAGGTGCTTCTTTCTAAGCCCTAATTCCAAGGGCTAAGGCTCCATGAAAGGACCTTCCGTTCTAAATCTTCCCGTTCCACCGATGATTCGCCTGTTCGACTTCGATCCGTGTAAGGAGACCTATCCCATCATGCGCGTCCGGCGATCATCGGCACCCAGGGGGACCCTTGGCCGTTACCGGACGGCACGGGTGGAGACTCGCGGAAGGAATCACGTCACGGTCCCGATTATTGAGTCTCGTGACGCTAGACCTCCCACTAACGTCAAACCACCCAGTCTCAGAACGCTCTCCCCAACCGTGTCCGGGTTCAGCCACGACCCGGGACACGAGGAAGCGTAGCGTCAACACTCCGGTGGAGGGAATGTGGCCAGTGCCCTTCGGTGGAACCCCCCCTCTGTCCACAATCCCGGAGTCAGGTACGCAGGCATCGACTAGCTCGGATCTGAGACCTCACCCCCAAATGATTTGTAGATTCAAATAGGGAAAACAACGACTCATCTGGATTTTCCTCATAGCAGTGAAATAGTAATTAAAGTGCTGTTTTTTGTCTCTTGGTGGGTATAATTTCAGAACATCATAAGCATGCTGGTGAGGCTTTGGCTGTTGTTAGTATTCGCAGAGCTCCCTCATATTCTGCATTTCAAAAGCCATGATCTTCAGCCGTAGAAAGTGGGACATCCAGATCTAAAAAATCTATGTACATTAACTTGTTGGAATTCTCCTCGGATCGCGGAATTCCGCGGCAGAAGCAAAGATTTCCTGGATTTGAAATGTTATTTCCTCGGAAAATGAAATTCGCGGAGATAGGGCCTACCTCTTGTTCGGTTACGGTCGATTTCGGTAATCAGATGGCCTGTCTAGCAGGATACAGTAGGCCTATATCCGGCGCTAAGAACTGTGGGATACATTCAAAAATGGCGTACCGACGAGACATCGTAAAGCGCAGGTTTCAGAAATTTGACGAAAGCAACATAAAAATCCATGGAGATGGGAGTGGATGGAGAAGACAGCAGACAACGAAAGGCTGTGTACATTCATGAGAAAAATTCTGGCACCACAGTCCAGCTCAGGAAAGGACTCATCCAGTAAACGAAAGCAGGCATCCATTTCATGTTCTTTTTTTCGAAGTAGGGTGAGTATTTTTGTAATGTTTGCATGTGATTCTATAGATGAAACCGTGCCCAAAAAAAACATATTTTATGCTCTCTGAATGTTTCATTTATTTGCCCAAAATACACCAGATTGCACAGATATGCATCCTTAAGAAAAAAAAATTTCCGGGGGGGGCATGCCCCGGACCCCTAGATTTCCTCTTTTTTGTCTGTTACCAGTTCCCACCCCTGTATAGTGGTTTGTCAAGAAGTTGATTTTTCATTTAATTGGTTATGAATTAAAAATAGATAACAAAGCTGTCATTCAGTTTCAGACAGTGGATCGAGTCTTTAAGTGTCTTCCAATTGAATTAGAAAAACTGAAGAAAAAAAAAAATTCTTTTATGTGACTGTCAGATGGTAAGAGGGGTGTATGGCGGAGAAAGAAAGAGACCTCTTTCTGCACCTCTTCAAGAGACCACACATGGATTGTGCAGTTTGGGGTTCTTCATTTCTTGTGGGTCAGTCATGTTGTGTCTTGTGACAGGGGTCAACAACGACCTGCTATTGTGGCAGCCTCAGAGCCCATTCTTCACCGGAGACGTTTGCTCGGGCCAAAGTCTGAACATTCAGCCACAGTACTTGAACCCTGACCTGATGACAAGCTGCTCTGATTCCAATGGTATGTTGCTTGTGTGTCAGCTGTCGGGTGTACTGCTGGCACAGAATCCTGGGAACAGGAGAGTGACTCAGTGTGTAGGTAGATGTTGCATACCCTCATTGTCATCAGTTTTCTTGGTGTGCATGTAATTTGTTCGGTTAAAATTTCAACAAACTAAATAGATAAGGGTATGTCTGAAAGATACACCTCCTTGTTAGAGAGAGAGAGAGTGTGTGTGTGTGTGTGCACTCGAACCTGTGCATGTATTACAGGGCTCCCAGTGCTCCACAAATAGGCAGACTTGAGCGAAATGTGACGATGGGAATTCACACACACCAAAGAGGAAAGTTTCAGTAAAAGAAAAAGAGAAAAAAGTCAGAGCTGAAGAACAAAAGGCAGTGGAATCCACAGAGCACTGGGCCCATTTTCTGGTGTGCTAGCAGACATACAGAGGTAAGGAAGTCTCGTGTCAACTGCTTTGTGAGAACAAGTAAACTCCATTTTGTCTACCCTGCTGAAGGCAAAAATTTTTCTTGCTTGGATGTTGTGCGTTCGGTAGATTCTGCATGAGAAAAGAAACTGCAAAAAGCTGTACAACAAATGGTCCTGATCTTAGTTTTGGTTGGAAGGAAGAGAGAATGATACATCACTCGATGCTGAAATTTACAACAATTGCACAGTCTTAAAGCAAGTTTGCAATTTTCTGGACAAGGAGGGGCAGGGGATGAAGGGGGGAGCATATCTGCAGACACTGCAGAATTCAGGGATTTTGTTCAGTGGG
>JAFLJL010007990.1:0-17799 GCA_018398815.1 Conus ventricosus | reverse complement strand
AATTTGAATTCATAAGCCCATTTACATTTTTTAGCCGTCAAAAAAGTTTCAGAAAGCATTCAACTCTGGCCCTTTACATGTAAGTCTTATGCCAGACGACAATAGTCGGAAAGAAATTGAAATAACACCGTATGAGAAAAAACAGTACATCCTCCACAGAAAAGAAACAGTTGTAAAGGACGCTTCTACAAAATTACAGTTCTTTCCACAAATGAAATTAGATGATGCGTTCACAATGATATTTGAAATTTCTGTCTTAAAAGATGAGGCGAGGAATGGGGCTGTGGGCGTCAGTGACGTCCTTTTAAAAGGAATTCTAATTAGCTGGCAAAACTTAGACGTTGAAAAACTTAAAGTTACCATCGTCGTTCTTAACAATGGTGAGGATATTAAGGTCATAACAACAAGCAACAAAATCAATATTAGTCTAAATAGAAACAATCTTACAGAACTGAATTGGATTAATATTACACATTTAGACCTTATAGGATTTTATTATACTGAACAAATTTTAACAGAGAGCATGATAAAAACAATAACTGGATTAGATTAAGTTCTGTTATAAAACTATGGAGCAGTTAAACTTTATGACAAAAACCCCTCATTGTTCATTAATTTGTGGACAAACTGGTTGTGGAAAAACAATATTTATCCTTGACTTGTTACAAACAGTTTATCGTTATAATTTTAATCATATTGTGGTTTTCTGTCCAACACTTAAATGGAACAAAGCATATCATAATAGAAGGTTTATATGGACAGATGATAACATATATTTAGTTGATCCTAGCAATAAACTGAGTGAGTGTTTAGAACAGTTTTATAGACTGTTTGAAGGAACGCAGACACTATTTATTATAGATGACTGTTCAGCAGAAAGAGACATAGTTAAAAAAAGAAATACTTTGTCAAAACTGGCTTTCAGTGGAAGACATGCTGGAATAAGTGTGTGGATTTTATGTCAAAAATATAACTCAGTTTTAAAAGACTTTAGAGAACAGTTAAAGACTGTAGTTTTATTTCACATGAAAGACAGAGACTCATTTGAAGAATGTTTGCGCGAAAATGATGTTATTGAAAACGATCAGGAAAAACACAGGATTAAGCAAAAACTGAAATCTGAAAAGTTTAGTAAATTAGTATTGAAAACGGATAACCCTGCACAGTATGTTTGTTTGTAGATAATCGTTATTTTTGGGTATTGAAGTCTTACTTGTCAGAGAACAGGAAAAGGCGGCTTTTAGGCCACTTTCGCCCAAAAACTCGGTGGAGGAGCAAGTGGAGTAGAACAGACATTTATCTGTTCTCTCCCTTCTTCCCTGGTGATGTAATGCGTGTTATCGGTACAAGAATGTATTATCTTTTTTCTTTTTCATCATTGAGGAAAGGATGCATTTTAAAATTCCCATTGTATCCTAAACTTTTCCACTCACAATATGCAGTTAAATTAATGATTGTCTGATGTCCATTTCTACAATATGTTAGTAACCATAAGAGTAACATAGCAAGACTTTTCATAATTTACTTCTGTGTACATAATCTGTGTGTGTGTGTGTGTGTGTGCGTGCGTGCGTGCGTGCGTGCGTGCGTGCGTGCGTGCGTGCGTGCGTGCGTGCGTGCGTGTGTGTGTATAACTAACTGTGTTGATCTCTGTTTGTGTTTGTGTTATCATTGGTTGTGGGGGGGGGGGGGGGGGGAGGGGTAGGACAGGGAAGTATGTTGGGGGAGGGCAGTGTCTAAAGATGGTTAGGAGGAAGAGGGTTGTTTAACTAATTGCCTTTTATGTAGCTTGTTTCATCTATTTGCATGTGAATCTTTTTGATATAATGTGGTGTGGTGTGTGTGTGTGTGCGTGTGTGTGTTGTGTGTGTGTGAGTGTGTGGTGTGTGTGTGTGTGTGTGTGTGTGTGTGTGTGTTGTGTGTGTGTGTGGTGTTCGCGTGTGTAGTATGTGTGTGTTTATAATATATAATTGTTGTGTTGTACTTATATTTAGTAATTACGCCTTGCTGTAGTGAGAGAGGAGGGAAGTGGGGAGGAGAGAGAGAGAGAGAGGAGATGAGAGAGAGAGAGAGAGAGAGAGAGCGAGGGGAGAGAGAGAGAGAGTGAGAAGAGTAGAGAGAGATAGATGAAGAGACAGAGAGAGAGAGAGATGAGAGAGAGAGAGAGAGAGAGAGGATGAGAGAGAAGGAGGCGAGAGAGGAGAGGAGAGAGAGATGAGAGATGAGAGAGAGAGAGAGATGGGGAATGGGGGGGGCTGACAGCTGGGGAAGTGTTGGTGTGTTGGTGTTAAAACATGGTAGAGAATCGGGAGATTGAATTAGAGAAAATTTGCCGTGAACATTGTTCTAAACACTTTAAATCTTTGACCGTCATGTGAGCTTTGTTCTTGGGGAGTGGTGGGGGGGAAAGCATTGTTTGTGGAGTCAGTGCAGTAATAAAGCGTGCCCTGAAGAAGGCCAAGTGCCCCCGAAACGTTGGAGATTGAAAACTTGCTTGTTTGGTCTTGTCATTTGAAGGTGTCTATTATTATCATGAATGGACAGACTAGCTCGTTTCCACTCCGCATCCAAGCATAGGAAAAGTCTCGCTCCTCCTTGTGTTCTATTGTGCTGTTCAACTTATGTTCTCAAGATCAAGTTTGCATCTCGGATCCAGCACAATGGCTAATCACCACTCCTCGACAAGCACTATGCTCAAGAGCGACCTACGGACCGCTTAGCCAGGTATGATTCAACAGGACGTTTCCCTATTCTTGCCTCAGCAACAAAGTTATTCAAAGGGTTTGCAAGTCCGCTTTGGACACCATGCCCTACCAAGTCGATTTTCCTTCAAGAATCTGTTGAAAGAAATCTTCGAGAATGCAAGTTCAGATATTGTGTAGGAAGTGCAGAGGACACATATAGTGCACTCACACAAAGGCGAGCGGGGTAGACTTCACGTGACGCTCTTTATGAACTCTTCAGACGGTGGATTTTTTCATTTTGAGGCCATCCTCTCCTGGTTCGAGATAATCCTCAAGACGGGCTAGTACAAGGTATTATCTATGAAAGTAGAGAGGGAAAATGCGCTTTGCATACATGCACGCAAATTACCCCAGTCTGATCCTGTCAAAACGAAGAATCCGCAGGTTCAAAAGGAAATCCTCCCCAACCACCCCTTCCTAACCCAGGTCAACCCAGGGACGTGAGCAATCAGAACAGCATACTTGATGTTGTAGTCAATATCTCAGATGGTCTTCTCACGTGGTACAAACCAATAAGTCCTTTCTCTTGGGATAAATTTGCCCCCACCCCTCAGAATCTAGATCGTCAGCAAACTGAATAAAGATATAGCAGAAGGATGGCAGGATGCTACGACTCAAAGAATTCTTTATGACCCAGATAATCCTGAGGAGTATGTGCCAACCAAATTTTACAAGCAGACAGGATTCCGCCTCCTTCTGGACGTGACAAAGCCTTGATGCTACATGCAATATCTTACAGGGATCGCGCAGCAAGCCACATACCAAACAAAACACACGTGGACAATCTGAAGCTAAAAAGAAAGACAAGCTTGGTGAACTTTTAAAGATGGTTAGGGACAGAACCATCCGTGCAGCTCGGCAGACAAAGGTGGCGCTACAGTGATATAGAACACTTCAGATTACATTCGTGAAGCTAACAGACAGCTGAACAACAACGTTCACATTACCAAGCCGTCAGCAGGACCCACATTCCAGACTACGTACAGCCCTCCAACAAGATGTGGAAAAAACTCCACTCGGGAGGACCCATCTAGCACGGAGAAAACATTACAACGGGCGTCACTGAGCCAAGGAAAGTCAGAACTCCCCATATTTTACCACCTTCCCAAAAATCCACAAAACCTGATAGAATCCCCTGGCCGACCATCGTATCTGGTGTTCAAGGACCTACAGAAAAAACTCTCCAACTTGTGGATCTTTGCTTGCTGGACTCTCTGACAATCTGCCTTGCTACATTCAAAGACTCTACCATCTGTTAAGAATCATTGAAGAATGGAACTTGTAACACGGTACCCTTCCATAATGCTTTGCTAGTGACCATTGTTGTAGTAGGGTTATATAACTAACATTCCCCACCAGGACTTGACGGCGGCCTTGGCACCACTATCTTCGACAACAACCCTCTCCCTCACGCTCCACCTACTCAGGGCAATACTCCAAGCAGTAGAAATGTCTTAACAACAATTTTTTCTAGTTTGAAGATCAAATGGGTACACCAGGTATCGGGCACTGCTATGGGCACTCTCCATGGGCCCAGTTGCAGCCAATCTTTTTCATGGGATGGTCGAAGCAGTGAACTGCTGAACAATAGCCTGTCCAGTGTGCAGTTGAGGTTATGGAAGCGTTATATTGAAGATATCATTTTCCTCTGGTTGGGTGATTTGCATGGTCTTGGACACATCACACAGTACATTAACACAGTCCATCCACAGCAAATTCACCGTCAGCTCTTCTGCATCTCTCTCCCCTTTTAGTATACTCTTGAAATTGAAGAGGGATCCTTCCAAACAGATTTGCTAGTGCAAAACCCACTGTTGTTCAATTCCTACCTCCATTTCTCCTCAAGCCACCCTCCACCACTGCAAACAAATCTCCCTACAGTCTCTTTCTTGCGCTTGAAACGTTGTGTTCAAGAGCCACTGACTTTGAGTCACGAATGCACCCAGCTGTTGAACAGCTTCGTGCTCGTGGCTACAAGGGCACAGTGCCTGATTTCTGCTTGGATAAAGTATATGCCTCCCCAGATGTTCAAACTTCTGTACAGACCACACAAGCACACTGAGCGCATCCCCAATAATTACTACTTAACAACCCTGCCCAATCCCCCCCCCCATCCGCAAATGGTTCCAAGGAGCTACACCCAATCCTACAGTCAGTCTCCATCTCAAAAGGCTATTCCTGATCCCCCAATCCTGGGGAAAGGAATATCGCACCTTAGAAATTTTCTTATGGCCCTTGCTATGCCCTTTCTGCCAGTCAGAACGCAAAACGCAAGGCTGCTTTCCATGTAAGAAAAAATGTAGTTGTCTGTATGCAAACATCTTGTCCAGGACTGGTTCCTTTTACAGGGCGAAAACTGACGATTCCTTTTCGATTCGGCATCACATGGGATTGTGAACCCACTAATTTGATTTACTTGCTCCTTTTGCGATATTAAATGTCCCACAAGCCAGTATGTTGGAGAGACAAAAAACTCCCTTAAAACTCGATTTTACAACACAGAATCCAACATATAAAACAACCTCTGGAACTCTAGTTAACGATGCATTTTAATCAAACAGGCCCTCTCGCCTCAATCTCCGCTGCATCGCAATCGAAAAAGTACTTGTCTTATGACGTGGAGTATAGACTCAACGGGAAGCTTTCTGGTCCACAATTTGCGTACAATTCAGGCCTGATGGCTTAAAACACGCGTTTGCTAGCGGGTTTTTTCAGTCGCTATTCGATTTTCCACCCTACCCATTTCTTCCTGGTTATGTTAATGCGTGTGATCGGTACAAGATGTATTATCTTTTTTCTTTTTCATCATTGAGGAAAGGATGCATTTTTAAATTCCATTGGATATCTAAATTTTCACTCACAATATGCAGTTAAAATTAATGATTGTCTGATGTCATTTCTAAAATGTGTTAGTAACCATAAGAGTATCGGATAGCAAGACTTTTCATAATTTACTTCTGTGTACATAATTCTGTGTGTGTGTGTGTGTGTGGGTGTGTGCAGTGCGTGCGTGCGTGCGTGCGTGCGTGCGTGCGTGCGTGCGTGCGTGTGTGTGTATAAACGAACTGTGTTGTTCTATGTTTGTGTTTGTGTTATCATTGGGTGTGGGGGGGGGGGGGGGGGGGAAGGACAGGGAGTATGTTGGGGTGGGTCTGTGCTAAAGATGATAGGAGGAAGAGGTTGTTTAACTATTATGCTTTATGTATTGCTTGTTTCATCTATTTTCTTGTGGAATATTTTTGTATACATGTGTGTGTGTGTGTGTGTGTGTGTGTGTGTAGTGTGTGTGGTGTGTGTGTGTGTGTGTGTGTGTGTGTTGTGTGTGTGCTCGTGTATGTGTGTGTTTATAATATATAATTGTTGTTGTACTTATATTTAAGTAATTCCGCCTTGACTGTAGTGTAGAGAGGGAGGGATGAGAGTAGTGGGGGGAGAGGGGAGAAAGAGAGAGAAGTGGAGGCAGAGAGAGTGAGAAGGAGAGAGAGAGAGAGATGAGAGAGGAGAAGAGAGAGAGATGAGAGAGAGAAGATGAGAGACCGAGAGAGAGAGTGAGGAGAGATGGGGAATGGGCTAACTGCTGGGGGAGTGGTGTGAGTTGGGTTATAACATGTTAGGAATATGGAGATTGAATTAGAGAAAATTTGGTGAACATTGTTCTAAACACTTTATATAATTTGACCGTCATGTGAGCTTGTTCTGGGGAGTGTGGGGGGAAGGCATTGTTTGTGGAGTCAGTGCAGTAATAAAGCGTGCCCTGAAGATGGCCAAGTGCCGAAACGTTGGGAGATGAAAAACTTGCTGTTTCGTCTTGTCATTTGAAAGAGTGTCTATTATTAGCATGAATGACAGACTAGGCATTCGTTTCACTCGATCCAAGCACGAAAGTCTCGCTCCTCGTGTGATTTATTTGTGCTGGTCACATCTACTGTTCTCAAGATAAGTCTGCATTCCTCTGGATCCAGCACAATGGAATCACACCTCGACAGCACTCTGCTCAAGAGGAACTCCGGACCGCTTAGCCAGGTATGATTCACACAGACGCTTCTCACTTCTTGCCTCAGCAACAAAGTTATTCAAAGGGTATGCAAGTCCGGCCTTTTGGATCTCCATGCCCTACCCAAGTCAGATTTCCTTCAAGAATCAGTTGAAAGAAATCCTCGAGAAGAAAGTCAAGATATTGTGTGGAAGTGCTGAGAGACACATATAGTGCACTCACACAAAGGGAGCGGAGGTGACTTCACGAGACGCTTATGACTCTTCCAGACGGTGGATTACTGTTTCATTTGTGGCCATCCTTTCCTGTCAGTAGCAGTATCTCTAGACGGGCACTGTACTAGTATTCTATGAAGATGAGGAGTGACATGGCTGCTTTGCATACCCGTGACGCAATATTACCCAGTTGAGCAGTCCAAACGAAGGGGGGGGGGGGAAAAAAAAAAAACCGCAGGTTCATTCAAAAGGAAATCCTCACCCAAATCCACCCCTTCCTAACCCAGTCACCCAGGGACGTTGAGGACAGATACAGTACTCTGATGTTGTAGTCATCTCTCAAGATGGTCTTCTCACTGGAGGGAGTCAAACAAGTCCTTTCTCTGGACCCTAAATTTGCCCCACCCCTCGATCTAGATCGTCAGCAACTGATAAAGATATGAAGAGGATGCAGGAAGCTAGGACTCAAGAATTCTTTTATGACCCAGATAATCCTGAGGAGTATGTGCCAACCAAATTTTACAAGCAGGAAGACAGGATTCCAGCCTCCTTTGGACGTGACCAAGCTCTGATGCCTACTGCAAATATCTTACGGATCGCGCCGCAAGCCCACTCCCAAACACCACGTGACAATCTGAAGATAAAAAGATAGACAAGCCCTTGTTGTGACTTCAAAAGGGGATGGTTAGGAAAGATCCATCCGTGTCAGCTCGGCTGGACAAAGTGGTGGTGGCTACAGTATAAAAGAACACTTCAGATTACATTCGTGAAGCTAACAGACAAGTGAACAACACGTCACATTACCAAGCGTCAAGCCGACCCTACATTCAGATAGCTAAAGCCTCAACATAGATTGTATGAAAAACTCATCGGGAGGAATCTAGACGAGAAAACATAACAAAAAGGGCAGTCACTGAGCCAAAGGAAAGTCAGAAACTCCCATATTTTACCACCTTCCCAAAAATCCACAATAACCTTGATTTTTTTTTTAAAAAGAAGAATCCCTGGCCGACCATCGATGGTGTCAAGGACATACAGAAAAAAACTCTCCAAAATCTTGTGGATCACTGGGTTGCTGGACTTGTGCACAATCTGCATAGCTAATTCAAGATCTTGACCCATAAGTTAAGAATCATTGAAGAATGGAACAATGTACACGGGACCCTTCATAATGTTTGCTTGTGACCATAGATTGTTGTAGGGTTATATACTACATTCCCACCAGACTTGACGGCGGCCTTTTGCACATATCTCGACAAACATACCCTCTCTCCTCACGCTCCACTTTCAGGTATATACTCCAAAGCAGTTGAACATGGCCTTATCACAACTTTTTCTATTTTTAGATCAAATGTACCACCAGATATCGGGCACTGCTATGGGCACTCCCATGCGCCCCAGTTGTAGCCAAATCCTTTTCATGGGATGGGCGTGCAGGAACTGCTGACAATAGCCTGTCCCTAGTGTGGCAGTGAGTTATGGCAAGCGTTATATTGACGATTCATTTTCCTTGGTTGGGAGATTTGCTTGGTCTTGACACATTCATCACAGTACATTAACACAGTCCAATCCCCATAAATTTTCACCGTCATGCTTTCTGCAGTCTCTTCCCCTTTTCTAGTTTATCCTCTGAGAAATAGAAGATGGATACATCCAAACAGTTTTGTATTGCAAACCCACTGATGTTCATTCCTACCTCCATTTACACCTCGTGCCACCCTTCACCACTGCAACAAAGAAATCTCCCCTACAGTTCTTTCTGCGCTTGAAACGTTTTGTGTTACCAGAGCCGCGGACTATGAGTCCACGATGCACCCAGCTGTTTGAACGCTTCGTGCTGTGCTACAAGGCACAGTGGCTGTTTTCTGCCTTGGATAAGTAAAATGCCTCCAAGTGTTCAACACTTCAGTACAGTCCCACACAGCCACACTGAGCGCATCCCAATAATTTACTACTTACAACCCTGCCATCCCCCCATCCGCAATTGGTCCAAGAGTACACCCAATCCTACAGTCAGTCTCAACTCCAAAAAGGCTATTCCTGATCCCCAATCCTGGGGGAAAGGGAATAGCGCACCCTTAGATTTTGTTATGCCTCTGCTCTGCCTTTCTGCCAGTCAGATGCTAAACGAAAACAGCAGGGTGCTTTCATGTAAGAGAAAATGTGTGTCTGTCACAGCCCCCAACCATCTTGTCCAGACAGGTTCTTTTACAGTGCGAAAACTGACGAATTCTTTTCGATTCGCATCACATGATTGTGGAAACCACTATTTTGATCTACTTGCTCTTTTGCGATAAATGGTCCCCCAGCCAGTATGTTGGAGATTGAGAGAGGAAAAAAATCCCTTAAAACTCGCTTTTCCAACACAGATCCAACATAAAAATAACAACTCTGGAACTCTTGTAACTAAGATTTATCATACCAGGCCACTCTCTCATCAATCCTCCGCTGCATTCGCAATCGAAAAAGTACTGATCATATGACGTGGAGTATAGATCAAAAGGGAAGCTTGCTGGTTCACCAAATTGCGTACCATTCAGACTGATGGCTTAAAACCGGTTGGCTAGCGGGTTTTTTCAGTCGCTATTCGATTTCACCCCTACCCTTCTTCCCTGGTTTTTTATGTAATGGTGTTATCGGATAAAGATGTATTATCTTTTTTCTTTTTTCATCATTGAGGAAAGGATGCTTTTAAAATTCCCAATTGTTTCCTAAACTTTTCCACTCACAATAGGCAGTTCAATTAATTGATGGTATGATGTCCATTTCTAAAATATGTTATTAACCAATAAGGAGTAAGATAGCAGACTTTTCATAATTTACTTCTGCTGTACATAATCTGTTCGTGTGTGTGTGTGTGTGTGTGTGTGTTGCGTGCGTGCGTGCGTGCGTGCGTGCGTGCGGTGCGTGCGTGGTGCGTGTGTGTGTATAAAACTAACTGTGTTGATCTATGTTTGTGTTTGTGTTATCATTGGTTGTGGGGGGGGGGGGGGGAGGGGGGCCAGGGAAGTATGTTGGGGTAGGTAGTGCTAAAGAGTGGATAGGAGGAAGAGGTTGTTTGACTATATGCCTTTTATGTATGTTGTTTATCTATTTTCATGTGAATCTTTTTTGTATTTACTTTGGGGGTGTGTGTGTTTGTGTGTGTGTGGTGTGTGTGTGTGTGTGTGTGTGTGTGTGTGTGGTGTGTGTTGTGTGTGTGTGTGTGTGCGTGTGTGTTGTGTGTTTATAATAAATAATAGTTGTTGTACTTATATTTAAGTAATTACGGCCTTGCTTAGTGAGAGAGGAGGGATGTGGGGGGAGAGGAGAGAGAGAGAAGAGAGATGACGAGAGAGAGGAGAGGAGTAGAGAAGAGAGGAGAGAGAGAGAGAGTGAGTGAGTGGGGAAGGGGCTAAACAGCTGGGGAGTGTTGGTGTGTTGGGTTTTATAAAATGTAGAGAATATGGAGATTGAATAGAGAAAATTTGGTTGAACATTTGTTCTAACACTTTTAAATCTTGGTCCGTCATGTGAGCTTTGTTCTTGGGGAGTGGTGGGGGAAGGTTGTTTGTGAGTCAGTGCAGTAATTAGGTGCTCCTGAAGAGGGCCAAGTGGCCGAACGTGGGAGATGAAAAACTTGTTGGTTTCGTCTTGTCTTTGTAAGAGGGTCTATTATTATCATGAATGACAGGACTAGCATCGTTTCACTAGATCCAAGCACGCAAAGTCTCGCTCCTCCTTGTGATTCTATTTGTGCGTGTTCCCATCTATGTTCTCAAGATCAAGTCTGCATCTTGGATCCCAAGCACTATGAATTCACACTCGTCAGCACTCTGCCTCAAGAGGGATACGGACCGCTTAGCCAGGTATGATTCACACAGACGCTCTCACTTCTTGCCTCCAGCAACAAAGTTATTTCCAAAGGGGTATGCAGTCGCTTTTGGACTACCCACTGCCCTACCCAAGTCAGAGTTCCTTCAAGAATCAGTTGAAAGATTCTCGAGGAATGCAAGGTCAAGATATTGAGTGGAAGTGCAGAGACACATATAGTGCACTCACACAAAGGGAGCGGGGTATTACGACTCACGAGAACGCTTTAAGAACTCTTCCAGACGGTGGAATTATTTTCATTTTGAGGCCATCCTTTCCTGTCAGAGAGTATCTCAAGAGGGCTAGTACTCAAGGTATCTATGAAGAAGAGGAAGGGAAAATGGCTTCTGCTTTGCATACCTGTGCACGCAATTACCCAGGTCTGTACCAGTCTAAACCGAAGAAACCGCAGGTTCAAAAGAACATCCTCACCCCAACCAACCCTTCCTTACCCAGGTCAACCCTGGGACGTGAGCAAACAGCACAGCATACTCTGATGTTGTAAGTCAATCTCCTTCAGATGTTTCTTCTCACAGAGGAACAAACCAAAGTCCTTTCTCTGGGACTAAATGCTGCCCACCCTCAGATCTAGATCGTCAGCAACTGGAATAAAGATATAGAAGAAGGGAAGCAGGGAAGCTACGATCAAAGAATTCTTTTATGACCCAGATAAATCCTGAGGAGTATGTGCAACCAAATTTAACAAGCTGACAGGATTCCAGCCTTCTTCTGGACGTGAACAAAAGCTCTTGATGCCTACTGCTATATCTTACAGGATCGCGCTAGCAAGCCACATACCAAAACACCACGTGGACAATTTGAAGATAAAGAAAGACAAGCCTTGGTGAACTTCAAAAAGATGGTTAGGGACAGAAAACCATCCGTGTCAGCTCGGCTGACAAAGGTGGGGTACAGTGTGATACAGAACAACTTCAGATTACATTCGTGAAGCTAACAGACAGTTGACAACACGTCACAGTACCAATGCCGTCAAGCAGGACCTACATTTCAGATAGCTAATGCCTCCAACAAGATTGTTGAAAATAACTCCACTCGGGAGGGACTTTCAGACGAGAAAACTACAAATGGGCGTCACTGAGCAAGGAAAGTCAGACACTCCCATATTTTTACACCTTCCCAAAAATCCACAAAACCTTGATAGATCCCCCTGGCCGACCCATGTATCTGGGGTTCAAAGGACCTACCCACCCCACAGAAAAACCTCTTCTCCAAAATTGTGGATCACTGGCTTGCTTGGACTTGTGCACAATCTGCCTAGCTACATTCATGACTCTACCCATATGTTATAGAACATTGAAGAATGAACAATGTACACGGCCCTTCCATAATGCTTGCTAGTGACATAGCTGTAGTAGGGTTATATACTAACATTCCCCACAGGAACATGACGGCGGCCTTGCAACCACTTATCTCGACAACTACCCTCGACCTCACGCTCCACCTACTACAGGCTATACTCCAAGCAGTTGACATGTCCTTTACAAACAACTTTTTCTATTTTGAAGATCAAATGATACAACCAATATCGGGCATGCTATGGCACTCCCATGGCCCCAGTTGTAGCCAATCTTTTCATGGGATGCTCGAGCAGGAACTGTGAAATTGCTGTCCCAGTGTGCAGTGAGTTATGGAGGAAGCGTTATATTGACGATATCATTTTCTCTGGTTGGGAGATTTGCATGTCTGACACATTCACACAGTACCATTAACCACAGTCCATCCCACATCAATCACCGTCAGATCTTCTGGAGTCTCTCTCCCTTTCTTGATATCTCTTGAAAATAGAAGATGGTACATCAAAACAGATTTGTTATTGCAAACCCACTGATGTTCATTCCTACCTCCATTACTCCTCAAGCCACCCTCACCACTGCAAACAAATTCTCCCCTACAGTCTCTTTCTGCGCTTGAAAACGTTTGTGTTCAGAGCCGCTGACTTTTGAGTCACGATGCACCTGCTGGTTTGAACCGCTCGTGATCGAGGCTACATGGGCACAGTGCCTGATTTCTGCCTTGGATAAGTAAATGCTCCCAAAGATGTTCAACATCTTCTGTACAGACCCACACAGCACACTGTGGCATCCCAATAATTATACTTACAACCCTGCAGTCCCCTCCGCAACTGGTTCCAAGTAGCTACACCAATCCTACTGTCCAGTCTCCAACTCCAAAAGGCTATTTCCTGATCCCCCAATCCTGGGGGAAAGGAATAGCCGCACCCTTAGTAATTTTCTTATGTCGGCTGCTTCTGCCTTTCTGCCAGTCAGAAACGAAACCAGCAGGCTCGCTTCATGTAAGAGAAAATGTGTTGTCTGTATTGCAACATCTTGTCCAGACAGGTTCCTTTTTCAGTGCGAAATATGACGAATCCATTCGATTTCGGCATCACATGGATTGTGAAACCACTAATTTGATCTACTTGCTCTTTTTGCGATAATGTCACCACAGCCAGTATGTTGGAGAGACAAAAAAACTCCTTAAAACTCGAATTTACAAACACAGATCCAAACATAAAAACAACTCTGGAACTCTGGAACTAGCATTATAATCTAACCAGGCCACTCTCTCCTCAATCACGCTGCATCGCAATCGAAAAAAAGTACTGTCAGATGACGTGGGAGTATAGACTCAATCGGGAAGCTTTCTGGTTCCACAAAATTGCGTTTACCTTTCGCCTGATGCTTTTTAAGCACCGGTTTGTAGCGGGTTTTTTTCAGTCGGCTATTCGTTTTCCACCCCTACCCCTTTTTTACCTTTAACGGGGGGGGGGGGGGGTTTTGGGTGTATTCACTACAACGATTTTCCATTATGCCTGCAGTTGTTTACTATTTCTGTTTTGGTGTTTAAAGTTGCTAAGTGTGGTTTGCATAGTATTAACCATTTTTCAGTTAAACATAGGTTGCACCTTTTTGAAACATTGCTGTATGGTGATGCTCTTTTTATGATTTCCAGGATATATTGTAGCTTGTTTTTGCGTCTTTAAGTTTCCAGATATATTTTCTCAGTTCTGTTTGGTTTTTATATTTTTCTTTATTAAGTTGACTGTTTGTGGTTTGCATATCTAGTTTTGAAGTGGTTTTCAGTGATCCCTATGTATGTTTCTTTTTCATTTTCTGATGTCACAGTGGCTTGGTATACAATGTTGTTGTGAAGGCATTTATTGCTCAGGGGGCACTGCTCTTTTTTGATGCAATTGCAAGATTTCCTTTCTTCACCCTTCTTTGCTGTGTTGGTTTTCATTTTATTAGATGCGTCAATTAAATTTTTGAGGCTGGGCATGCATGAATACGATAGTTTGACGGTGTTTTTGTTGAATATTTTATATAGTTTGTGTTCTTTTGGGAACGAGGTTGTTAAAATTTTAAAGAATTCTTTTCCTATGTTTGTTTTTGAGTTTTCCGTCGTATGGTGGGTTGTACCATGTGATTTTTCTTTTCCTGTTTTTTCTTATTTCTATTTGTGTTATTGTCTGGATTGTATTGTGGTTTGTAGTTGTACCCCCTTTTTTCAAATCTTCTTGATATTCTACAGCTGCATTGTTGAATACCCTTTCATTGCATGACAGGTTTGATAATCTCTGATTTATGCCATTGGGTATGGCTTTTAATACAGATGGTGGGTTGTTGCTTTGGTGTTTACATAGATAGGTGTGTCATTGGCTTCTTGTATGGTTTATATATGTAGTTGATGAGATCAAGTGTTATGTCTAGGTAGTTTACTACCTTTTTGTTTGCTTCAATGTGATTTTTAAGTTGTGGTTTTGGAAGATTTTACATAATTCTTTTTTCTTATTTTCAATGGTTCTTGGGTTGTTGGTTAGGGCAGCAAGGCCGTCGTCTCTGTATAATCCAACTTGTTTTCCGAGTTGTTTCTTGATGTTGGATAGCATAAATAGTCCGACCAGTTCGCATGTTTCTGCACCGTCATATGATCCCGTGGTTACATCAGATGTTGAGTTTCTGTTTGTTTTCTTGATCCAGGTTTCATTTTTGCTGTACAGTAGCGTTTTCTTGGTGTGGAATGTGATTTCCATTTCTGACCCTAAATGCCTTCACAACAACATTGTATACCAAGCCACTGTGACATCAGAAAATAAAAAAAAAACATACATAGGGATCACTGAAAACCACTTCAAAACCAGATATGCAAACCACAAACAGTCATTTAATAAAGAAAAATATAAAAACCAAACAGAACTGAGCAAATATATCTGGAAACTTAAAGACGCAAAAACAAGCTACAATATATCCTGGAAAATCATAAAAAGAGCATCACCATACAGCAATGTTTCAAAAAGGTGCAACCTATGTTTAACTGAAAAATGGTTAATACTATGCAAACCACACTTAGCAACTTTATACACCAAAACAGAAATGGTAAACAACTGCAGGCATAAATGGAAATCGTTGTTTAGTGAATACACCCAAAACAAAAACCTGAAAGCCCCCCAAAAACACGTGCAGTCAACCCGCACGTGCAAACAACCGCAAACGGGAGCCCACACGCTGTATAACATCGGCGGTGGGCAAACCAAAAACCATCCTGATGACAGCGCAACGCGCTCGAAACAAATTTGTAGATTCTATTAAAAAAACAAACAAACCTATGTTAACTAATATATATATATATATATATAATATATATATATATATATATATATATATATATATAATATATATATATAATATATATATATATATATATATATATATATATATATGAATATAACCAAAGAGCCTAAAATGATTTTAAAAGTGCTCGACCCCTTGGGGAGCAACATTTGTCAATGATGTTAAAAAGGAAGGTTAAAACCTTGAGTTTTAACCTTCCTTTTTAACATCATTGATATATATATATATATATATATAATATATATATAATATATATATATAATATATATATATATATATATATATATATATATATATATATTTCTGAGGAGTATGTGCCAACCAAATTTTACAAGCAGACAGGATTTCAGCCTCCTTCTGGACGTGACAAAGCTCTTGATGCCTACTGCAATATCTTACAGGATCGCGCAGCAAGTTACATACCCAAACAACCACGTGACAATCTGAAGATAAAAGAAAGACAAGCCCTTGGTGAACTTCAAAAGATGGTTAGGGACAGAACCATCCGTGTCAGCTCGGCTGACAAAGGTGGTGCTACAGTGATACAGAACACATCAGATTACATTCGTGAAGCTAACAGACAGCTGAACAACACGTCACATTACCAAGCCGTCAAGCATGACCCTACATTTCAGATAGCTAAAACCTCAAACAAGATTGTTGAAAAACTCCACTCGGGAGGACACCTAGACGAGAAGACATACAAATGGGCAGTCACTGAGCCAAGGAAAGTCAGATCTCTCATATTTTACCACCTTATAAAAATCCACAAAACCTTGATAGATCCCCCTAGTCGACCCATCGTATCTGGTATTCAAGGACCTACAGAAAAACTCCCCAAACTTGTGGATCACTGGCTTGCTGGACTTGTGCACAATCTGCCTAGCTACATTCAAGACTCTACTCATATGTTAAGAATCATTGAAGAATGGAACAATGTACACGTACCCTTCCATAATGCTTTGCTTGCGACCATAGATGTAGTAGGGTTATATACTAACATTCCCCACCATGACATGGTGGCGGCCTTGCACCACTATCTCGACAACATTCCTCTCCCTCACGCCCCACCTACTCAGGCTATACTCCACGCAGTCGAGCATGTCCTTAACAACAACTTTTTTTCTATTTTGAAGATCAAATGTACCACCAGATATCGGGCACTGCTATGGCACTCCCATGGCCCCAGTTGTAGCCAATCTTTTCATGGATGGCTCGAGCAGGAACTGCTGAACAATAGCCTTGTCCCTGTGTGCAGTGAGTTATGGAAGCGTTATACTGACGATATTATTTTCCTCTGGTTGGGAGATTTGCAGGGTCTTGACACATTCACACAGTACATTAATACAGTCCATCCCACCATCAAATTCACCGCCAGCTCTTCTGCAGTCTCTCTCTCCATTTCTAGATATCCTCTTGAAAATAGAAGACAGATACCTCCAAACAGATTTGTATTACAAACCCACTGATGTTCATTCATTCGTCCATTACACCTCAAGCCACCATCACCACTGCAAACAAATTTCCCCTAGATTCTCTTTCTGCGCTTGAAACGTTTGTGTTCAAGAGCCGCTGACTTTGAGTCACGATGCACCCAGCTGTTTGAACAGCTTCGTGCTCGTGGCTACAAGGCACAGTGCCTGATTTCTGCCTTGGATAAGGTAAAATGCCTCCCAAGATATTCAACACTTCAGTACAGACCCAAACAGAACTCTGAGCGCATCCCATAATTACTACTTACAACCCTGCCAATCCCCTCCCATCTGCAAATGGTTCCAAGAGATACATCCAATCCTACATTCCAGTCTCCGACTCCAAAAGGCTATTCCTGATCCCCCAATCCTGGGGGAAAGGAATAGCCGCACCCTTAGAAATTTACTTATGCCCTCTGCTCTGCCTATTTGCCAGTCAGAAACAAAACCAGCAAGCTGCTTTCCATGTAAGAAAAAATGTGTTGTATGTAAGCAACATCTTGTCCAGACAGGTTCCTTTTACAGTGCGAAAACTGACGAATCCTTTTCGATTCGGCATCACATGGATTGTGAAACCACTAATTTGATCTACTTACTCTTTTGCGATAAATGTCCCTGCAGCCAGTATGTTGGAGAGATAAAAGAAAAACTTCCTTAAAACTCGATTTTACCAACACAGATCCAACATAAAAAACAACTCTGGAACTCTAGTAACTAAGCATTTCAATCAACCAGGTCACTCCCTCCTCAATCTCCGCTGCATCGCAATCGAAAAGTTCTGTCAATGACGTGGAGTATAGACTCAACCGGGAAGCTTTCTGGTTCCACAAATGCGTACCATCCAGCCAATGGCTTAGACACTCTTTGCTA
>JAFLJL010007988.1:0-16273 GCA_018398815.1 Conus ventricosus | reverse complement strand
TTTAATTTTTCCCCCCCTGAAATTTTCCCCCAAACTATCTATCGCTCACCTGGAAATTACGGGTTAGCAGAGAGGACCAACGTCCTGACGGGTTTCCGGGGCTCGGCCCTCGGGCTAAAACTGATTCTTTCCTCCCCCTCCTAGGATTTCTTTCCAGTTTTCAAAAAACATGACCAGCACCTTCCCTTTTAACCAAACCCTTTGTTTAAACTATCCCCATGGCCCACTTTCACCCAATGCCCAGGTTTGTTTTTTTAAATGATATATCCAAAATTTTATTTTGGGACCCCCCCGCTACACAGTCAAGCCCCATAATATTTTTCCCTTTTAGTTGGGGCCCGGGGAAATTTTTTATATCACTAACTACATGTGTTGGAGCGTCACATGCCTCGAGTGAGGCCCCCGTCCACAAACCCCCCCAACCCCCCCATCCCCGGGATAAAAAATTTTTTCTCCAAAAATTTTTTTAAAGGATAACAATTTCACTTAAACACATTTTCACCCCTGAACCCAAAAATTTTGTATCCATCACACAGGTTTCCCCAAAATTAAAAATTCAACGATAGAATCAATCATCATTTTCCACCACAAATACATAATTCCAAACCTTCATTTCTTTCAAAAAAAAAAAAAAAATTCAAAATTGATAAACCACATCTCACAAAATACTTTCACAAATTACAGGGTACAACAATTAGCCAATTAAAAAGTCCAAATTTGTTTTCATACTTTAAAAAAGGTGAAGCACTTTTTTTCCCCCTTGATCTTTTTCCAAAATCATATTTTTTCCAAAAACCCAGAAAATGAAAGTTTTCAATTTGCAAAGGGTTTCTCAGTAGACATGTAACCAAAAAAAACCCATATTTAAAAAATATTTTTTTTTCCCCCACATTAATTTTAAAATCCATTAAAAGGAAACATATTTTCCATTTTTACATGACAAATAAAAACCCAATTTGGGGGTCTCTTTCCCACACTCAAAACATGGAAATAACTTTTAAAAAAGGGGTTTATTTGCTCATCACACAAAACATAAAATTTAAAATCTTCACAACAATTAGACATAAATAGTACATGATGATTTTTCTTTGTTTACGAAAGAATAAACCCAAAGAATAATATGTAATACACCCAACACCAAGAATTTTTGTTTGTAAAACAACAGTCACTTCAACAAGCAAATTAAGAAAAAATACCACTGTTTTAAAATAGTCAGTAGCATACAATGCACGGTCAAAGGGATCCCCCCAAAAACAATCATAAAGAAAGAAAAAAAAACCGAATAGTTTTTTCCCTTAAAGACAGTTACTTTTTCCCATGACAATTCATACACTGACAAAAAAATCTGCCATGACTTTTTTGTGTTCCGGGCACTGGTTCAACAAAATTTGGAATTCCTTAGTAAATTAATTTTCACAAAAAAAATTTCCTTCTAAAGAGCTGACACAGAAAGCTTCAATTTTCGGAAAGGGGGCTCGCATCGAACACAGTGATCTTGTTTTTTTTTCCCTTAATCGATGCAGAAACCCCGAACCGCCCCAGGTTTGTCCACCAATACAACGGTGACTGTACGGAAAGTAAAGGTTCTATCCCCTTTTAAAAATCCACATACATTGTTTTCTCTCTCAACCCCCCTTTTTTTGAAAATGGGGGAAGGGGCGGGGTTCCACTTATTTCGGGAATTTAACTGAAACTGGGGGGTTCAAAAAACCAAATTATTTGCCCGGGGGAAACCGTAAAAACACATCCGAAATCTTCAAAATGTCTTTGAGCTTTTTTTTTTGGGGGTTTGACTTGTAAAAAAATCATTCGACAGAACCACATCCCAAAGTCTCCCCTTTTGATAACAGAATGGGAAAGGGGGTAAAAACATAAACTGCACTGGTAGATGAAAAACACTCCAACTTTTTGCGGGGTTTAAAAACCTTTGATCTGCCCCTGAAACTTTAAACTTTGGGTCAAATTCATCACGGGATAATGTCTTTTCATTTTTGACATCAGTTTGGGACATAGGACAAATCCACAACGACGGTGTTTGGAAAACTTTTTTGAAACTTTTAAAACATACTTCTTCAACGGTTTCACATAAAAAAAACCTCCATTTTTCCCATTTTGATCTTAAATTTTTAACTCCCAGAAATTTTTCAAACCACCTAAAAAGGGACCCTTCCAAACACGAAGCTTTTTATTTTTCATCAGTGAGTAGCAAAAGGGACTTTCCCCCCCAAACCGCTAAAAGGAAACTCCCCTTTGTTTTTTCTGTCTCCAAAAAACCCTTGTACACATCTTTTTTTCCTACACCGGACTTTTGGAGAAAGGGCCCCAATCATCCTTCAAACGATTATCCCTTCCCATAAACGTGGGGGAAACATTTTTTACTGTCGGGGAAATTCCGCTTTTCCGCCCATTGTGTATCAATAGTTTAAAAAGGGAAACCCCTTGGGGGAGTGCCCGAAAAAAAGCCGAAGGGGAAAATCCCAGCGTTTTGCCGGCTTTTTTCCCGAAGGGCAAAAGCAAACCCGGGTATGAAACGACCCCCATTCCTGGGGTTCCTGCCTTGAAACCTTTTCTCAACAGGGAAATTTTTAACTTTTCCCCCTTTGGAACTTCAACCTTTTGGCCTTTTCGATTGGGGATGAATGGCGGGGTTGAAATGGAAGAGTTTTTACAACAGCCCGTAAATTTCTCTTCATAAAATCAGAAAGAATTGCGTTCCACAATCCAAAAGAATTTCGTCTGGAAACCCACCCTAAAAAAAAATTGCAAGTAAGGCTTCAGCGACAGCCCACTTATAAATTTTTCCCTTTCAGTGAATCGTTTCCCTGATACCTTTTTGGGTTTGTAACCACCGAATTAAGATTTTCGATTTTCCGGGGAAGACAGTGGTAAAGGCCAAAAAATCAAAAACTACCCTTTCCAAATGGAACGGAAAGAGAGGGTTTTGTGCAAAGGTTGCACATGGGACGCGACCTTTCTGAGATGTCTTTTTCAAAATGTCACATGGGAGCATATTTCGGAACTTCCTTTTGGGGGCACCCTTTTGGGGGCCCAAAAAAAAGAATCAAAAACTCCTTTTAAAGTTCTTTTTTATTCCCCTGACCACGAACCCAAAGCAACATGAGCCTTTTGTAGTAAATGTTTCCCTAATGGGGGTTTGGGCCACAACTTTTTTTGGTCCCCGGGCCAGGTTTCACACCGTAGAAATGTCCCAAATCCCGTATTTTTACGGTTTGGTTTTTTCCCCTTTGGGACGTCATGGGAATCCCGTTTAGCAGCAAAAATTTGGGGGGGCAACGGCTCGGCTTTCCCTTTCAAATTCTTTTTAAAACATCTGGGGGAATCTGGGGTTCATTTCCCTTTTGAGACTTTTTTGCGGCTTTTTTACCTTTCCCCCTCTATGACGTTTGACTAAATACCCACAAGACAAAACGAACGATCCCCCATACCACCAAAGTACTGTAGCGACCCCAAATTTCCCCCAAAATCAAATCGGGGAACCCGGGGTTTTCAAAACACAGGGGGTAAGAAATCCCCGGGGGAGTACGGGGAATCCCACTGAAATTTTTGCCACGGGAAAACTTTTTAATCTTGCCTCCAAACGACCCACACTTTTTGGGCAGTGTTTTAGATACTGGTTGAAACAACGAAAGTTTTTCAAACCCCATGGTGCACCCCCGGTCTCGCAAAACTGAAGCCTGCAATCCATTTATGGCCCGTTTTTCAACACCAGTCCATCAAAAATTGGGTCTGGTGCCAAAACAAAGGGCCCTTTTTCCAATCATGGAGACTAATGCGGATTTTTAATCATTTTGGGGGGAAAGGGGGAATTTCCCCTTTTCCCAAAGGGGAAAGGGGAATCGCAATAGAAACATCGCATTGTTCTATCGGGACTGACGGGTTTTTTGAACTTCGGGTTTTTCCACGAACTCCCAAAAGTCAAAGCGGTGGGCGTTGTCCCCCGACCCCGAACGTTTGGGTGAGAAGCAACGGGTTTTTTCCCCCGGGGATACGGTACGAGGGAAAGGGCACTCGAAACCCCGGGAAAAATCCCTGGGCCTTTCCAGGGGTGGTAATCCTTTAGGGCTCAAAATGACCCACGAATTTTCCTTTTTCCCGTAACTTCCCTGTCCGATGGGTAGGTTAAAATGACCCCAAAGAGAAATTTAAAAAGGAAAATTTTCCCTTTCCTAGCCACGCCCTTTTCTGGGGAGCGATACAATACGGAAACAGCCCTGACCCCATTTCCCACGTTTTCAAAATTTCCTTTCTTTTAAGGGAAAGTGCCAGATTTTTTGCTCACCCTGGGGAAAAAATTTTCCTAAAAGGAGATCCGCGTGTTTTAAAAGTTTGGGTTTGTTTTAGAATAAATCGATCCATCGACCAAACAATTTACTCATACCGGTCCAAAAGACGGAAACGTTCTCCTTTGTCAAAGGCCCCACAGAACGGAAAAGGCGCGAAAACGATCACAAACATTTAAATTTTTTTGAGGGGTTCTTCCCTTTTAACTTTCCCCAATTTTTAAATTTTTTTTCCCCTGGGAAGTGGAAAAGTGTCAAAACGCTACCCTTAAAAACAAAAAGACGCAATATACAATGTCCACTTTCCTTTGGGCCCAAACCCCAAACTTGCGGACTTTCAAAACGGGAAAAAAAAACTACAAATTTTATCCGTTTTCCTCAAAAGGGGGGAACTTTGGAATATAGGGCCCTTTTGGTTGAGGTGCCTTGCGGAAAAAAAACTGGTGGAGTTCCTCGATGCCGGATTTTTTTAAATTTTAGCATCATCCCCAGTTTTAACTGCCTCAAAATTTAAATTTAAAGGTTTTTCACTTCACTTTCCCCCTGTAACCTTTTTTTTTTCAATTTTCACTTCCCCTGGGAAATCTTTTTTTCACTTTACTTCCCTCTGTAATTTTTTTTTCTTTAGGGTTCAAATTCCCTCTGGGAAATCTTTTTTCTTTATCTTAAATCTGTCTTACCCGTCGGGCCCCACTATGCATTGTTGCAAAATAGTTGGGAAGTTTTTTTTCCATCAAAACCCAAGCGTTTTCCCCTTGGTTTAACATAAATTTTTTTTAAATCATCCCCTAAAGAACCTCAAAAAGATAAAAACACAAAAAACTCTTAAAATGAAAAAAAAATAAGGCGAATTTTGAGAAGCTATATTTTCACAAAAAGTAAAATTTTAAAAATAAACAAATAAAAAATCAATTTTCCGGGGTAAACAGAAAACACTTTAAATTAAACAGGGGAGATTGAAACCCCCAAGGGAAAGTAAATTTTTTTTAAATACTTTGCATAATTTGGGAAAGTAAAAAAAAAAAGGGAAATTTTAAAGCAAAACGTTTTTCCAAAAAGGGAAAAAAAAACAATACTAAAGTTTTCTGGAAATTAAAAACCTTTTTAAAGGGTTTTTTGGGTTTTTAAATGTTCTTTTTTGTCAGCTTTCGTTTCTTAAATTTCCCAAAAGAAATTACAAAAAAAAATGTACGCCTTATACAGAAAAGAATATAAATTTTTCAAAAAAAATGGGAAAACCAAAAAAACAAATTTTAAAAAAAAGGGGAAGAAACCCCAAACTAGCGGAAACTTACCCAAAAGATGAAAATGTGAAAAGAAAACAAGATAGGGGCTTATTGAGGGGAAGTTTAAAAGGTTTTGGGAAAAAGGGGGTTAAAAGGAAAAGAAAGGATCACAGGGCCGGAAAAGTGGGGACGAAAACAAGAAAAGGGAAAAGAAACCCTCAACACACCCTAGTGCCCCTTCTCCCGGAAACGGAGACCGGAAAAAAAAATCCGCACAATATAAAACCACCCTAAGAAAAAATACAAAAAACTAAAACAATCCCAAACCCAAAAAATGCACATTCCCCCAAACCAAAGAAAAACCCCGCACCAACACCCCAGAAAAAAAAAAATTCCCAAAAATAAAATGTTTAAATTTTGGGGTTTAGCCGGGAATCAACTCCACCACCACACTATTTGCGTGACGAGGTGAAGTTGTTTCCCCCACTCTAGGGGGAAAGGGGGAAAAAAAAAACTGGAAAAAAAGGAAAAGGGGAAAAAAATAGATATTTTGAGAAGGGGAAAGGGCATTGAAACCCCCAAAGCCCCCCCCCCCCCTAAAAAAACCCGGAAAGGTTGGGGGTATCAGTCCTTTGGGGGACAAACAAAAACTAATAAATCTAGGGGAAAGGGCAAAACGACTCCTCAACGCCCCGCCCCCTTTCTGCCAGGTTTCAGCAAGAGAGGTTTAGGCTATCGGGCCTGGGGGGGGGAAAGGGGCCCAAAAAAAAAACCAAAAAAAAAAAAAACCTTAACAGGAGAGCAACCAAAAAAAATGTCAAAAACCCCAAAAAACACATAAAAAAAGAAAAAAAAAACAACCAAAAGCAAATAAAATTTCACAATAAAAATCAACTTTAAATTTTTTTTTTTTCCTTTCCCCAAACCCTTGAGGGGACAAATCAAAATCTTTTTTTTTCTTTTTTTTTTTCCCTTTCCCCCAAACCCTTTGGGGGACAAATCAAAATCTTTTTTTTTTCAGGGCCCCCAAAGGGGGCAAATAAAATTTTTCCCCTGAAGGTACAAATAAAAATCTTTTTCTTTTTTTCCCAGGGGAAAAAAAAAAGGCAGGGTAACGGGGGGGGGGAAACTGGAGGTTGGGGGGCACCAATTTTCCCACTGTCATTTTTGCACCCCCGCATTTATGACAAGGGATTTACCCCATACGCCCAAAGCAATCTTTTTCCCTCAAACCCCAAAAAAAGCAAATACCGAAATTTTTTCTTCCCCCCCTCTCCTTCAGGGAAAAACACTTTACTAAACACATCAACCCAAATTTAAAAAAAGATTTTTCAATTATCCTCTTTTCACTGGGGAAAAAAAATTAATCTTCACACATGTATCTTTTCTTTTAAAACTGAAAAAAAAATAATCTTTACACAATTCTCCTTTACACGGGGAAAAAAAAATCTTTGTTCCGCTTTTAAAAAAGCCATGGGCCCTTTACATCCGTTATCCCCAAAAATCCGGACCAAGAATTTCATAACCCCTTAAACACTGATGCCCTGCCTGCCTCAAGTAAAAGCTTCCATCTTTCCTTTAATTCCTTCCCTGAGAAAAATAAATTTCCCCCTTCGAATTCTCCCGTCCTTTAGATACGATCTCGACTTTTCCTTTTTCCCCACCCTTCTTCTGTCCTTTAGAAATGACGATTTCCAACTCCTCCCCCCTGGGGTTGGGACTTTCTGGGCCGAACACTGGGGGTTTTTCCCCACACCATGGGCCCTCTTCAACCAAACCCACGGGGTGGGAAAGGGGAAGGGGGAAGGGGGAAGGGAAAGGGTGAAGGGGAAGGGCTTTAAACACGAATAAGGGTTTGTGGGAAAATAACCTGCTTCCCAATTCAACATATGAATTCTTTCTTTTTCTTTTCTTTAAGTTTTCCCCCGTAGGGTTTCCCAACCCCATCTAAACGCTCACCTGGTAATTGGGCTGGTTAGCAGAGAGGACCCTCCTGACAAGGGGCGAGTCTCTAGGGCCCTCTGCTGGGGGTAAAACGATTTTTTCCTCCCTCCCTCCCAAAATGAGTGCATACTCCCGTTTCAAAACACATGACCAGCAAACCCTTTCCTACCAGCCCTTGTTTAAAAATTTTCACTCAGGGGCCCCCTTTCACCCAAATTGACCTTTTTTGTTTCTTTAAGGGAGTATATCCCCAAAAAATTTTTTTGGGGCGCCCCCCAACACAGTCAAGCCACATAATATTCTTCCTTTTAGTTGTGGGGGGGGGAAAATGATTCATATCACAAACCTACATTTTGATGGAGCTTTACATGCCTCGATGTGAGGCTACGTCACATGAAAAATTCACACTATGCTACATTTCCCCGGGCAAAAACCCCTCATAAAAACATCACGCTATGCAATATTTCACTGCACAACACATATGCTACACACACTATCTCCCTTTTCCCATGCACTGCACAACAATCAACTACATTACACTATGCTACATTCGGCACTGCACAACCCATAAAGCTAATCCACTTGCAAACTTTTCACGCTCAAAACATCACCCTACTTTTACACTATCTACATTTAAATCCCCACTGCACAGACATCATGTAAAAAACCCCACTATGCTACTTTTCACTGCAAAACCACATCATGCAAAACCATATGCTACATGTCACTGCAACTGACAACACTCATCCCACACCCAACAAATTGCAAATTTTCACTGCACAAAACTCATGTTCTTCACATATGTACTTTCACGGGCACAAAACATCATGTTTCCATCCACATGCTACTTTTCATGTCTCCCAAAAGTAAATCCCTTTTCACACTATGCAAACGGGCACCTGCATGCACAACACATCATTCTCTCACACTTTTGCAAATTTTCATTTTGCTAAAAACATCATGCTACATCACCCCATGTGCACTTTTCACGGTATCCCAAACACATCATGCTACATCACCCTATGCCCATGTCACTGCACTGCACAAAAACCTTTGCTACACCCACACTATCTCCATTTCATTCACAAAAATATGCCCCTCACCTTCTACTTCATGCACAACACATCATGCTAATCACACTTTGCATTTTTCATGTCAACCATCGGGTACATCACACTATGAAACATTTATTTGCCAACAAATATGCTACATCCCACTATGCTACTTTTACTGCACTGCACCAAAACATCATGTACATACACTATGTACATTTCACTGCCCCAACCTTCAATGCAACATACATATGTACTTTTCACTGCACAACACAAAATTGAAAACCCAAAACATGTACTTTTCCTGACGGAAACCAAAATCTTGTCCCATAAAAACACAAATGCACATTTCACTGCCCCCAAACATAAGCAACATCACATGCGTACTTTTCACTGCACTGCCCCACAATCATGCTACATCCCCTTTTATGCATTTTTCACTCCCTTAACACATCTGCTACATCAACGTGCAAATTTTCACTGCACTACACCACACACCCATTTGCTACATCACAAAACCCTTAATTTTCACTGCCTGAAAAAGGGATAAAGCAAACATCACCTATGCTAAATTTCACTGCAAAAACACATCATGCACATCCCCCCTGCTTTTTTTCCCACTGCAAAAAAATTCATGCTAAAATAAAACACATCTACTTTTCACCCCCAAAACCCCCTCATGCTACCCACACTATGCCCTTTTTTATCCCCCCCACTGAAACCCCCACACTGCACTGCACTTTTTTGGTGACCCCGTGGTATATACTGCATTACAGGACTTTATATACACTGCAACAAAACTGCCAGCCCCTATTCGCTCTATTACATTCCATAGCCCCGGGGGTTTTTGGATAAGTAAGAAAAATCCCCGAAATGTGAAGACAAAAAATAATCCCCTTGGAAAAGTCAACAGTTTTCCCCCAAGGGTTAAAAAATGGGGCCTTTTTTTTAACTTTAAAAAATTGGTTGGAGGGACAAATGCATACAACCCAAATGCCACCCACAACCACCCCCCAAAAAAAAACAAAAAAAAAAACATCCCGCACACCACCCCACCCCCCATTTTCCCAATTTACCTGCAGACTGCGTGGGGGGGCGTGGGTGACCGACCCAGATACTGTCCGTCGGGGCCCGGCCTGGTTTTGGAAAAAAGGGCAGGAAAAACACACTGGACACTTACAACGCTAGAAACTGACTGGGGGCCCCCCCAGTGGTCCATTTTGGGGGCCAGGGGAATACCCTGGTTTTTTTGTAAAAGGCCACACGGGCCCCTGGATCACATGGTGTTTTGTACAGGCCACACAGGCCAGGGATCACACTGGTTTTTTGGGTACGGGGCCACACGGGCCAGGGTTTCCCGGTTTTTTTGTACGGGCCACACGGCCAGGGAACAACTGGGGTTTTGTACAGCCCACACGGGCCCAAAGGATCACATGGTGTTTTGTACAGGCCCACTGGCCTGGATCACATTGGTGTTTTTGTACAGGTCACACGGGCCATGGTTTCAAACTGGTGTTTTGTAAGGCCACACTGGCCATGGACCCCTGTTTTTTAAATACAGGCCAACTGGCCATGGTCCCCTGCTGTTTTGTACGGCCACACTGGCCTTGGATCCCACGCTTTTTTGACAGGCCACACGGGCCAGGGATCCACTGCGGGTTTTGTACGGGCCAAAATGGCCAGGGATCACCCGCTGTTTTTTACAAACCAAACACGGGCCCATGGATCAATTGCTTTTTGAAACGGGCCACAGGGCCCCGGGTCCCCTGCGGTTTTGAAAGGGCCCCACATGGCTTAAAAGGCCCCAAGAGTAAAAGGGGACCCAACTAAAAATGCTGTCTGTCCCCCATAAAAAGGGGAACGTCCCCTTTTTCCCATCTATCACCTACACCTAAAGGGGGCCCATTCTTTAAAAATCCCGTAGCAGTTATTTTGGGTTTTTTCCTGTTAATATTCCGGGCCCTCCTCAGTGCTATTTGCCCCATATAACCCTTGCACCCCCCAAATCCCAACCCTACACCCTTTTCCCCTTCTTCCCATTTCCATCACAGACAGTGCATAGTAACCCAATCCCGGGTCTCCAAGGGGGTCACTACAAGAGGGGACGGCGGGTCTGAATTATGAATTGCCCCTTTTAGCGGGGGGGTCCATATCTCTTGAAAAACCCTCACGCACAGAGGCAGCATTTACCCCCCCAACAAAAGACCCAAAAATGAAGGGGAAAAAAAACTTAACATGCAATATTATTTTATTTTCCCTAGATAAATTTTTTAAAAGATATGAGAAAAAATAATCATACGTACTCAGCAATACCGGGATGGGGTTTCCCCCTGCTTTAAACCAACCCAACAGAATTTAAATTATTAATGGGGACGGTGAGGGATCCCAAAACAAAAAAGACAGACAAAAAAGACAGGGGCAGACAAAAACAACAGACAGGACAGCTTTCCCGAACCCCATAATACTTCTGTCGGTCACACGGGGCACTAGTTTAATCAAAACGTACATGGTCCCAAAAGAGGGACAACTTTAAGAAGCAAAGGAAAAAAACTCCCACGTGGACAAGAATGGGGCCTCAAAGCTCCCAAATTTCCCCCTCAAAACAGCCCGGGGCATAAACCCCGGTATTTTAAAACCCTTCCCACGTTTAATGAAAGCGGGCTGAACATTTTTCCCCTTTCCCTTTTTTTCCTTTCCCGGGGGATGTCCAACCCTTTAGAACTGTTTCCCCTAACAAAAGATGTGAAGACGCTTGTTAAAATAAAATCCAGCCTACAGACAAATGGCAGATTTTGGAAAAACACAGACTACCCTGTCCCCAAAAAAACTTTCCCCCCCATACTTCGGGAAAAAATAAACAAAAAACCCAAAAATGGCAACCAAGTATTTCCAAAACTATACACTGGTGACAAACCCCGTCACCCCAAAAATCTCACTTTTTCCCCCTTTTTGGGAAAATTTAAAAGTTCCCTTGTTCCCGGGGTACTTACCCCCTTTATAACTGGTAAATATAGCCCAGGGGAAAAAACCCTTTTTACCCTTTTATTTTCAACTTCCTCAATGGAGATAAAGGGTGTAGGGACAACACCACACCACACACCAAAAACACACACACCACCCACACAACAACACACACCCACTACATACACACCACACACATACACAGGCAGCACGTACCACGCACGCACGCCTGCCCGCACCACGCCACACACAACAAAACACACGCATGCACGCACGGGACGCAAAGCGCCCCGCACCCCACGCAAAGCACGGGACGCAGCACCACCCACACACACACAAACCCCCCACCCCAAAAACCCCAACAAAACACACACCCAACACCCACAACACACCCCACACACCACAACACACCAAACACACCCCCACACCACATACCACACACTCACCACACACCACCACACAACACACCAACAACCCCCCCCCCACACACACACACAACGTTCACCCCAAATATCTCCCCAAACTTACACTGGGGCAATCCCGGCACCCAAAATCTCACTTTCCACATGTTGGGAAATGTAAACGCTACATTGTCCAGATATCTTACCTTTCATACACTGGTAAATATAGACGAGAAAAACCTTGTTACCCATATATCTCAACTTCCATCAATGGTAGATATGGATGTATGCACACACACACACACACACACACAACAACACCACACACACACCACACACACACACACACACACACACACACACACACATATATATATAATATACATACACACACACACACACATACACAGGCTCGCACGTACACACGCACGCACGCATGCACGCACGCACGCACACACACACACACACACACGCACGCACGCACGCACGCATGCACGCACACGCACGCACGCACGCACGCACGCACACACACACACACACACACACACACACACACACACACACACACACACACACACACACACACACACACACATACACACACACACACACACACACACATACACACACACACACACACACACACACACACACACACACACACACACATACACATGCGCGCACGTGCACGCACGCACACACACACACACACACACACACACACACACACACACACACACACACACACACACACACACACACACACACAGAGAGAATGCATCACTCACTGCACAGGTGCACCGTGTAGGAAACCGTTCTGACGTCACTGTCGCTCCATCCTCCCCAGTACTGGTAGCAGGTGAAGGTTTGCTTATCTGACTCCCGCTGTATGTTGGAGATGTGGAGCTGATTGTCGCCAGCCTGTTTTGGCGTCCAAGTCACCACGGGCCGAGGGGTCCCCGGTTGCATGAACAAGGTCGGCAGCGGCAGGTGAGATTTGAACCTTCAGTCACGCACGATGGACAGTTGTCGAGCTCCGGGTCTCCGGGTTTTGCTGAAGTTGATAACGGAATGGTGCGTGGGTTTCTGGGGTTTCTCAAAGGGAAAAAAAAAAACCGTGTGAACCCACTCCCTACTTTTCAAAGAGGTTAAAGACAGTTTTTTAGTTTGAACTATTACGGTTTTCTACCACGGTTGTCTCGGTCTGCAAATCTGTCTCCTTCTCTACTGTCGTCTGCATCTTTTTGTGTAGACAGGTGGAGAGCTATCCATTAGTGTGTTCTTTTATGTATTTATGGGTACTCAAGTTGTTCCCCTTGCCACCCCTCTGTCCTTCCCTTTTAGGGTTCGGTCCTTTTTTTACCAAAACAAAGAGCTGTTTCATGGTCGAAATCTGATTATCTCCAGTCCCAGGGGCGTGGCGGCTCAAAACCAGGCCCCTCAAGCTGTTGTCAGACTGTCATATTTCCATTTTGTAATGGCTCAAACCCAAGGTTCCCTCAAGCGTTGTCTAGACTTCATACTCTCAGTCTTGTAGATGGCTCAAAAAGCCAGGTCCCCCAAGCTGTTGTTGACGATATTTCTCAGTCTTTAGATGGCTCTAAACCGGGCCCCCTCAAGCTGTTGCTAGACCTCATTTTTCTCAGTTTGTAGTTTTGACTTCCCCACGTGCTTTGGGGGGGTGGTGATTTTAAAACACAATAAATTGGGGTTTTGATGAATTGAGTGGTGTGAACGTCCGGCTCATCCACCTTCCTGAGACCTTGGATTGTTCGCCATTTGGAAGGTCTTTTGGGCACTTCCAATCCCACCCCTTTAGAAAACTCCGGGCTCCTGATGTCAGGTGTTCCGACATCCCCCCCATCTAAAAAAACCCCAGGCTCCTGATGTCCGCTGTTCCAGACCATGATTTGGGGCCTTCTGCTGAAAAACGTCTTTTGCTGGATTTTTCCTGGCGGTGGATTAACCCCTCGGGCAGTGTAGCCGCACGTAATCCGCAAGCACTTGGTTTTCCTCCTGGTCCCTCCAGGATTCCCGCTGCTTGTCATGAACTGTGAAACGTTCCATTGATTGTTTGCCGACGAAGGGCCCCCGTAGGGTCACCAAATTTCCCCCATTTCACCGATTTGAATCCGGGTCAGGGGGGTCATGTACTGATCGGGGAGGAAAGTTTACCCTGAGAGGTGGTATGTGGGATGTTTCTGTCCGCTGAAACTTCTTTGGGGCGCGCTCACCACAACCCCCACTGTCCGCTGCCTTGCTGACTGTGTCTGGGTTCTCTTTTGGGGGGCGCTCATCCACACAGTCCCCCTGTCCCTGCTGGCCTGTGATGCGTCTGGTTCTCTTGGGGGGCGCTCATCCACACAGTCCACGCCCCGCTGGCCTTGCTGGCTGCGCTGGATTCTCTTGGGGGGCCTCACCACACGCCCCCTGCCCCGCTGGCCTTGCTGGACTCTGTCGGATTCTTTGGGTCGCCTCCACACAGTCCACGCCCTGTGGGCCCTTTCGGCTGCTGTTTGGTTTCTCTTGGGGTGGGGGCCATCCCCACAGTCCATGTCCCTGCTGGCCTTTCTGGGCTCGTCTGGATTTTTTGGGGTGCCTTCCACACAGTCCACGCCCCTGCGGCCTTTCGGACTGTGTCGGGTTTTTTTGGCAGCCCTTCTTTCTTCAACCCGTATTACCCATCTTCCCTTTCTTCAACTCCTGTTTTACCAATCTTCCCTTTTTTCAATCCTGTATTACCCCACTTTCCTTTTTTAATCCCGTATTTTCCCCATCTTCCTTTCTTTCCTCTTTGGTTTTTTAAACCCTTTCTTTATTTCTGTTGACCCCGGGCCCCTTTTTTTGGGGGGGGGGGCGTGCCCTGCGCACGCGCGTCTGTGGGGTGTGTGTGCGTGCGTGCGTGGTGGTGCGTGCGTGCGTGCTGCGTGCGTGCGTGCGTGGGTGCGTGGTGGTGTGTGTGTTTGTGTGTGTTGTGTGGTTTTTGTGTTGTGTGTGGTTGTGGTGTGGTGTGTGTGTGGGGTGTGTGGTCCTCTTATTTCCCCATGTTGGGTTTTCCTTTGCCACGTCCACTCCTTTCAATTTTTCTGCCAGTCTTTTCTTTTGGACGGATCGTCTTACAACCTTGTCCTCCAGTCCCCAAGCATATCATGCCTTGCTGTACCCATTTGTACTCTTCAAGAGCTTTCAGGGGGAGCTTTCGCGTTGCTTGGGGACAAAGTAACGTGAGTGTAACGTTAGCGAAGCAGGTGGACACCCAAACCATCTCCTTGGTATGTTTGACTTTGGCCTTCTTGACCCCCACTGGCTGGTGTTTTAAAGTATATCACAGAGGCCAGAGGGCTTTGGGGCCGATGACTGCACAGCAAACCTTGTGTCTGCCAGGGGCCCCCGCTGCCTTATTACTGCAGGTTTTTCTTTTGCCTTTTTAGTCTACCGTTTCCCCCCGTATTCTTTTTAACAAAGTTGTCATATTCCTTCCCGAGTTCTTGACTGGTTTTCGTCGCGTTTAAAGGTTTTGGTTGGCCCAGAGGCGTTTTCAGCGTCTCCCTTTTTGACAAGGAGAACTTTGTGATTGTCCTGGTTTTAAATTCGTCGTGTGACGCAACAAATTGTCCCCTGCTTCAAAAGTTATGCGTCTCACCCTTCATGTAGAAAAGGACGGTTGTGTCACGATAAAAAATAGTTAATGCAAAATAAAGGAATTTAGTGAAAAACAATATTATGATTGAACGAAAAAAATTTTGCAAACTTATCCGCAATGATATAATGACAGATCATATATGTACTGTACTGTACGGGGACTGTGCTGTACGTACTGTGCATGCTATACAACTATACTATATATAATGACATAGTACAAACTGTACTGTGGGTGTGCGTATGTGCATGCTAACGATACTTTCTTACTGTACTGTACTATACTATACTATACTAAACTTACTGTACGTACTGTATGGCTTGCTTACTATCTATACTTATGACGTACTGTCTGTACGTCTGTCTGTACGACTTTACTATCATACTAATAAATTTCTGTACTGTACTGTACTTACTAAAAATACTATGCCTATACTGCTGTTCTTGCTATTCTAACTATACTTACTTCTGTACTGTACTGTACTGTCTGGCTGTGCTGTTTCTGTGCTATGCTTTTTACTATACTAAAACTTACTATACTGTACTGTACTGACTGATTTTGTACTTTTCTTGCTGGCTGGTTGCTAACATACTAACTATACATATTACTATAAAATATTTCTATACTTTACTTTTCATAGAAAATATACTTTAAAATTACTATACTAAAAAGTATAAGCGCACTGCACTACAACACTAGACTGCCTCCTAACAATCAAAAGTTAGTATAAAAAAAAAACAAAAAAACA
>JAFLJL010007965.1:0-10594 GCA_018398815.1 Conus ventricosus | reverse complement strand
ATGGATGGGCAAACTGAAAACCATGACGCAATGAACTTACAAATGAAAAGAATAAACTTGCCTCATATGGGCTGATGACATTTTCGAAATTCATGCGCCATGACAGATAAGAAAAGGTATAGTCAAGCTTAATCTAGAGCGCGGATTGTACAATCCCCCGAAAATCTGTTCCTTCCCGCAATTATCGAGTCTTAACGCGGGCAACTCCCGCACATTTGCAGAACTGCCCGCCCTGTTGACTGATCATTGCGGCGCTCGTTTGTCGTCTGCTTGAAAAACTGAAACTAGGACTGAGCAGAGTGAACGATTTCATGATATTTCATTGGCTGTTGGTGTAAATCAACCAATCGGCGGCGTTCATCTCCTCCTTCTCGATCACCGACGAGAAGTTGCGAGAGTTTAAGGCGCCATATTGGATATTTTCCAAAATGAAGCGTGCACCCACCCACCCTATTCGACTTCGACTTTCGTGGAGGAAAAGTGAAAAAAAAAAAAGATTCTCTGCCGTGCGAGGGCGGAGAAGATCATGAAGAAACCGCGACTACATCCAAAAGCTCGAGAAGCAGCCTGAAATTAGTGCCAGTGCAAGGGAACACTGGTTTCAAGACGATTGGCTGAAGAAGTGGCCCTGGATACCTAAGCTGAAGACCGTGTGATGCGATGTGAATTGTGTTTGAAACACAAGTGTGACGGTCTCCGACGCTCCCCCTCGTTATTAAAATATGATTTTCATATTCAGGATGCAGGGGTTATAGACAGAAGTATTTACGCTTTCACAACCAAAATGCGCTCTCGCATAGGCACACGCACTCTGTCACTCACATCGGGGCCCGCACAAAGGTGACAGGAAACCAATAACATTTCATTGAAAATAATCAACTTTTATTCAACTTGACCCCGAGCCCCCACCCGTCACTACACAACACAACTATCTGTATCATACAACAATGTAAACAGCATACAGACAATTTCATAAATCGCATCCCCTGTTCTTCAGTTATTCTTACTTAGCCAGGAAAGACAATATTCCACTATTCTGTTTGCACACTTATAACCTTAAGAGCAAATAAACGTCCATAACTTGCCAGCATTCCTTGGTTGATCGTCAGTTTCTCTCATCCACTGTACGACCACGAGCTGAAGCTGCCACACTGTTGTGTCCCTCCCGATTGGCCAAATCCCAGTTGGGGGACACTGGCAGCGTAGCTTGAGTCGCACCCTCACACCAAGTCTCCCGGACTCCACCGTACTTCGCCCTCTCCACGGAAAGGGCTCCTGTCGGCCTCTCCCACAGGTCTCCTCTGCTGCAAACACCCCACCGTTGTCTGGCAGCTCCCTGTCTAGGCCCCAACAGGCTGACACTCTTGCTGTCGACCGTCCCCACACGGGAGACAATTCTTCTCGTCGTCGGCTCCGAGGCTACAGCAACCTCCACTGTCTTACGTCCCCACCCAGGAGACAACGAGGCGACAGCTAACCTCTGCTTCACGCTGTATTTTCTTCGAGCCCTCAGCAAGACGGGCGAGTTCACTTTCCCTTAAGTGAGTCACACACTTCCTGGTTTTCCAAGCACCTATATATTCGTTCTCAAAGAAAGAGAGAACCCGAGTTTAACTGGCTCAACCAATGGAACCACTGGCACACACACATCACACGATTTGTACCAATAAATCCCCAAGTTATTTTTTATTCCACCAATGGAATCACTAGTCACCTACACATACACACACACCACAGCTGCTAGCGCCAACAAAGACTTGGGCACCCATGGTTAATGCATAACCTCCTATTCAAACTCACGTTCGATTCCCCCAAGCTACCCATTGAACTAACAGCCTGGACCTCTCTACCAGCCATGACTGATGCTTCAAGTTTATATTTCATACAACCATCTCATTAAATATTGTTTAAAGATCTTCGGACGAAGTCGCGATGGTCGACTATCGATTTGTATCGATTCTTATAAAAAGACAACCCCATCCCCTCTCCTGCGCACTTCCCCTTTCCGGTGTTCCGTCAGGTCACTTTTATTTTGGGCCACTACCGTACGGAGCGTTTCAACAGCGGTGGTACAAATCATAAGCCCTGAACTTCATTTCCCCCAGACGAACACGAGGTTTGACCAAGAACTCAGGTGAAAATCGTTCCATTATGTTTTTTTGATTGTGAAGAGAAATTTTGGGGAATGATACCCACAGATCGTGTTTGACAATCGCAGGAGACAACTGTGGACATAACTGGGGTGTAGTTTTGAGTGTTGATCCAGCGACTCTGTGACAGTGTGAAACCGACCTGCCGGTCGCTCTCTCTTTCGCTGTTTTCCCTAGTGGCCAGTAGAGCTATGTCAAAAAAGAGTGTGTTCACAAGTTAGTCCTTTCAAAAATCCTCAGTAGGCCTACTTCAGAGTATTGGTGTTTCTCATTTTGTTGTTATAGGGCATTTTTTTTGGGGTTTGAAACACAATAATGGCAGAAGAACCAGTAGTAGCCACGTGGAAATCAGGGACACCTTCAGTCACTACTGGGTATAGAGGGTCTAGTTCGTCCACGACTCAGCCCACCAAAACAAAAAGGCAAGAAGAAGAACAATCCAAAAAGAAAATGGCGACACCTAAAGCATCAGAACCGACACGTCCCCCCCACGCCCGGGTGCAAATGTCCAAGAAGATTTTCACAGGGGCAAGAGAAATGACCAACACCTCTACAAAGAAGCACGCCCATCGTCAACCAAACAGGTAATATGGCGGATACACTCAATGGCGACAGGTCTGATGAGGACTTTCCAGACAATAGCCAAAGTTCGAGTGTTGGTCATACGGGACGTACGGGCTCAGAGAGATCCTCTGGTGAAACAGCCCTTCCAGTTGACCAGTGCCTACGAGCACCCAGGACCGCAGAGTGACATGCCACTTGTCAGGGTCCTATACCGGTTGAAGCGCCAGCGCGTCAACGCAAGGACAGAGTGCGTACGTCCCAACGCTCGACAGAAGCCCTAGTGCAAGTACCAGTGCGAACGCACTTGACCAGGGTACTAGCGCACTAGCACGTGACCGTAGTCCGGCGCACTGGAAGAGGTCAAAGTACACATGCTCTCACGCCCAGATACGATCCCAGTGCACACGCCACCATTAGTGCGGACGCACGGAAAGGGCGCGTGCACTCTCAATGGCTCAACTACTTGAGATAGTCAACGAGTGGAGTCACAAGCACCCCTCAAGAGCGAACATTAAATGCTTTCCCCCAACTACAATGGCAGTCCAGTTCTGCGGATAACCTCCCTACGACAGACAGAACACGTCCGGACTCTTCAATTATGAGCGGGCACTGAGAACCAAGACTTACGCCACGAGTGATCAAGACCTGTACTCCTTGGAAGATTTACTGAGAATCAGCCAGCGCCCATGCCCTTCGACCAACAGGGGAGTGCCGGGGAAATAAAGGGCGAACTCTCCCGAAGGCCGGGTGGCACCATGAGCAACGAAGAGACCACGTGCCTACACGACCGGTTCACAGGGATTTCCAGAAAAATTCAGCGAAGTGAACCACGTGCCTACATTCTGAGCCCAGTGTCCAAGGGACACAACACAGGGTGATAATTCACGGAGTGCGCTATGTACCTGTCCAGAAAAACAACACCAATCGAAATCCCAAAACGACCTCAGTCCAATAGAGAAGAGTCGAGAGGGACACAGAGTAGAGCAAAGATTCCCAAGAGTCACTGATCGCGACCCATTATCGGATTCGGATCAAGAAGGGGAAGATCAGATTAGCTAACCCGGGGAAAGCCTACTCAGATTTCACGCAAGACATCCCAGATGAATATGGTGATTCCTACGGAGAGGGACTTTCTACCTTGGGCCCAAAACACACTATAGGTCGAAGAAGAAGAGGATGTGAGTCACAATTTGATGAAGGGGCTCAGGAGCTCTTAGAGCGGGAAAGATGGACCAGGAATCCTCGGCAGAAAAACTCGTCTTTAGGAGACATAAGGAATTTAGGGCTCACATCATAGAAAAGGCGGGTGAAATGTGCCCAGAGGTCCTAAACATCCCAAGAATAAAAGGAAAGAAGACTAAGGATGAAGGGGCACAGGTGTGGGGGGAAGAGGTTTCAAACCAGCAAGAAAGTGTTCAAGAGGTGTGAAACAATTGACGACTGCATTCAAAAAGACATTCGACTGTTATGTTAAGGACAAATGCAATCAGTCTAAAACCCCCTAAAGGAGTAAAATTTAAATTCCCAGCATGGGACAAATATTCACCTTTCCTGGTGGATGATGGCCGCCCTCCTTCGTTGCCCCGAGAGAAATCTGAGACAAAATTTTTTTGAAGAGAGATCCAACACGAGAACCCCCAGAACTTCAAGAGAAATAGGGTCCAGCAAGACCCACATTCGCCTACAGGGGCCCTCTGACTCATATAGAGAAAAATGATCAAGGTAGTAGTTCTCTCCAACACCACTGCCCCAAACAAGGTGCAGACAGACAGGGGAAGGGAAGGAGGCAAGCGCAGAGTTTTTGACACAATGCATGAAAAGCATTCCCAGGCGGCGGAGAGGCGGCGAACGCTCACAGGTCACCTTAAATGCTGCCAGTTTAATGGAGATGAGAGAGGAAGCCCTGGAATCCACTAACATTCCTAGGGAAATCAGGCACACACTGCTAAAATCGAGTGGTTTTCAAAGGGGACTGTTTGAAGAATCTCAAATGGAGAAAGCAAAACGGGACATGGAATCGGAGGCCACGACTCGCTCCCCTCCTCGGGTACGCCCCAGAAAGAAAAAGGGAACGCTCCTGGGGGTCGTCCAACTACATCAGCCAGACAAAGGGGGTTTAGGGGACTTCAAAAATCGCCCCCAGTACCTCTTACCGGAGCAGTGCGCCTAGTTCCAACCCACAAACCAACACCTACAGGCCCCCAAGAGTGCAACAAAGCAACCAGCTTCTCTAACCCTCAACCCAAAGGAAATTTTCACAAGGGCAAAGGGCGGGGGGGGAGGAGGTGACTGACGAACACAACTCCTGCTTCCACTCAAGGCCCCTATGTGCTCGGGTACAAGGATGGAAGAAAAGGGGAGCGTCAGCCTGGGTCTTAAACATCGTCCAGAAGGGTTTCGCCTCCTTTGGGAAAAAGGAAAGCCGACACTGCAAAGAAAACCCTATATCTTTCCCACGTCCAAAGTCGAGGGAACAACAAGACCTCTTTGACGAGCAAGTAGGGGAAATGATGAAGAAAGGGGCTATAGAAGAGGGTGAAGAACATGTCATCACCCGGCTTCTACAGCAGGCTAAATTCGCAATTTTCCCCAAACCCTCAGGAGGGTACCGCCCATTCTGGACTTGTCTCCCCCTCAACGCTTTCCTCAAGAAGGTGAAATTCAAGATGGAATCCCCAGACAACATCAGGAATCCATACAGCCAACGATTTGGGCCACTTCATTAGACCTCAGGGGTGCCTACCCTTTTCCCAATATAATGGTGGCAGAAAGGGACAGGAAAAAGGCTGAGATTCGAATGGGGGGCAAATGTTTTCCATACCCCGGGGACTCCCATTCGGGTTAAACCTATCACCTTTCGTCTTCACCAGAGTGGTGAAGGGGGTTGTAGCCATACGCACAAAGCAAGATCAGCTACATACCTATTTGGACGACTGCTACTTCTGGCGGAGAAGGAGACAGAGTGCCTCAACCAAATGACGGTCTTAAAGCAAGCTTACAGAAGACCTAGGCTTTGTAATCAGGTTGGACAAGTCCGAATCACCTCCTCCAGGAAGTTTACATATCTGGGGATGGAATTCGACACCAACGCTTACACGGTCCCCAAACCCCGCAAGGCCAGGGTGGAGGCCCTTCTGACACAACAACCAATTTAACTACCACTCCCCGTCAGTTTCAGCCAGGAATCTCTTGCAGTACTAGGCAGGATGGAGTCTCTAGCCCCCCCGTTACCATTGGGGAAACTTCACAAGAGCCCCTGCAACGGGAAGTAGCCACCGATTCTCCCAGGGCAGGGATCGTTGGAACCAGAAAATCAGTAAAACAACCCTGGTTCAAGACACAATCCAACAGTGGCTCGACCACGATTTGGGTGAAGCATCGTCTCCAATCACTCTGCCTCCGCCTCTGGCAACAGTGTACACAGAGCATCGGAACACGGTTGGGAGGCCACATGAACGAACACACAGTCAGTGGGACAGGGACAGGAAGATGCAGGGCTACCATAATCAACAGACCCGGAAATAGAGGCGGTAGCCCTATCCCTCCAAAGCTGCAGGTCTGGATCCCGCCAGGAGAGATTTTAGTCAGGTCAGACAACAACACAGTGGTGTCTCTCATAAACAAACAGGGAGGCACTCATGCCCCCAATCTCTCAAATCAGAGCGGAGCAGTTGTTACTGTGGACGCATGCCAAGGGGTGGAATCTGTCGGCGAAACACATAGCCGGCAGTGCAAACATAATGGCGGACCTTCTGAGCCGCCCGGACAAGATCATCCCTACAGAGTGGACTATAGCAAGGAGAAACTGCAGGTGGTTTGGGAAAAGTGGGGCAGACCACATGTAGACCTCTTTGCGACGAAATTCAATGCGAGACTCCCCACCTACATCTCGCCAGTCCCAGACCCACAGGCATGGAAAGTGGACGCGATGGAGTGCAACTGGGAAGGGCCTGTTAGCTTACGCTTACCCGCCCCTGAATCTCATCCCCCAAGTATAGAGAAAGCAAAGAGGGGGGGAGCAAACCTCATCTTGGTAAACCCCCTTCTGGCCGACAAAAGAGTGGTTCCCCCACGCTACACAAGGCTTGTCACGAACAACCAATGGACCTGAGACTACAAAAAAAGCACATCAGGCAACCAAGGTCGGGGAAACGCACGGCAACGCAGCAACACTCAACTTGCCGCATGGAAATTATGCGCAAGTACCTGTCCAAAAGGAGACTGGGGAAAGGCGCTAACAAGCTGATAGAAGCTAGGGCCATAGACCCTCAACCAGGAGAGTCTACCACCACCATTGGGAAGACTGGAAAAATGGTGCATTACAAACAAGGTCAGAGACCCTCTCAACCATGTCACGCCACATTGTCAACCATTTGGCAGAGATTTTTCCACTCAAGAAACCTTTCGGCAGTCTCTCTCCAAAAATAGAAGAGCAGCCATTGCCTCGGTTTTAAGAGCAGCGTCAACAAGGACGTGACGCAAGACAAAGCAGTGACAGATCTTTCAGGGGAGCAGGGGAACCTAACCAAGAAGGTCACCAAGTTTCTTACCCCAAAGGGACTTTTCAGTGGTTTCTGAACTACCTCAAGGGAAAGAATTCAAAGATAATAAACTACTTCCCTCAAGGAGCTCACATATAAACGGCATTTCTGTGGCACTGGCGATGGGCAGAAGAGTGTCAGAAATCACTAACCTGTCTGGGGCCCTTTAAAAACGGGGTAGCACATGCAACCAATGGCTCAATCAGCGCCAGTTCCCTTTCCAGAGTTTTTGGCCAAAAACCAGAATCCAGAGGACTTCCCGCCTACCATCCCCAAAACCCTCTCAAGGGACAAAAGATCCAGAAGGGTTGGATGTGGCGTTGTGCCCAGTGAAAGCGCTCAAAGAATACAGAGCTAGATCAAGCAAATTTCGGTCGGTTTCACAAAGCACTGTTTCTCTCGATCAACACCTCTTACACATCGGATATCTCCAAGCAACGTTCTCCAGATGGTTAAAGACTACAATTTAAACAAGCGTAAGTAGCCTCAACCTGGAGGATGGGTCAAAGTCTCGTGCGAGTCAAGAAACTTGAAAGGCAGAGCACATGAGATAAAAGCCTGGGCGACACTATGGCAAACGACCACAAAACTCTGGCCACGTCAGCAAGCGGCGTATTGGCAATCCCTTTATCTTCGTAAACACTACCTGAGGGATATCACCCAGAGGTCGAAGATGGCAACTAGACACCTCAATGGTTCGGCCCAAGCAGCAGTCCCCGGGGAGACACTAAAGAAGGGCAGAATGCAGGGAACTAGGGTAATCTACAAATGTTTTTTTATTGAGTGTACCACCCCCAATCCCTGTTTTGGAAGTATAACTGGAGGTCAGCCCTGATTATTGATTTAATTGACAACACAGTCCCCCTTTCCTTGCTGTAGTCACAATATTAATGAGATGGGTTTTAGAATAAAAAGGGTTTGACTAAACCTAGTTTATATAAATACTTACCATCTCATTGAACCCTTAAACCCCCCAGCCGCCCCGCACGTTTTCCGTAAAAGCAGGAGTATCCTTAAGGCAGATAGCCTGGAAAATAAAAGTAAACGTTAGACGGAAAAAACCGGAAAAGAGGATTGGCGGGAAAGGGGGGAAACGGGGGTTGTTTTTTTAAAAAGGGAATCGATAAAAATTCAAACCCCCGACCATGGGCGATTTTTGGCCCCCCCCAAGATCTAACCCTTTATTAATGAAATGGTAAGTTTTTTAATAAAAAAATAGGTTTAGATAAAAACCTAATTTTTAAATACCTCTATAACAAAAAGGGGGAAAACCCAACTCGAAGGCCCGTTTCCCTTTTTCATTCCTCGAAAAAGGGACGCCCGGGAATGGTCCCTGACTTGCCGGCAGGCGGGCCGGTCCCCTACCCGTGAGGGGTACCTTCACAATCCCCTTTCCCTTTTCCCCGGGCCCCAAAAAACGGGGGGGGGGGGCCCGGGTGAATAGCCAGTGCTAAAAAGTGGACACTCTTTCTACCCAGGACTGGCCGGTCCCAGCTCCTTTTTCACTACCCCTCGGACATGCAAACATTTCCCAGGACTCTCCCCCCCCTTTCCAACTAAACACCCCCCGGGGAAATTCCCCCCCGGTGTTGCCTAAATTTCCCGCACACTTAAAGCCCAAGGACGTGCTCTAACAACAGCAATTTCCCTTTAAATTTTTGCCAAAATTGCTGGGAAAAATTCCCCCAAAACTCATGACCCCCCCGGGTACCAAAGAATGTTTTTTCCAAATCGACTTTTCCCCTCCGGCCCGAATTTTTCCCCCAATTTGGGGATAAACAAACTCAGTTGCAGGGGTCGATAAAACCCGTTTCCCCCTATGCTTCAAGACACATTCCAAAACACCTCTAACGGGATAATGTCCCCCTTTTTAAAAACCAATAGATCAATCAAAAAAATCCAAACATCACTTTTGGTCATCAAAAACCGACTGTGAAACAACATTTAATTTTAAAACCCTGGCTCACATAAAATCAAGAACTCTGTCCTTTAGGGGTTACTATCGTATGCCCTTTACAAGTTAATTAATCTTTCCTTTCCCACTTCTTTATAGCCCCAACCCTGTTTGCACAAGATCCAAACCCAAAACCCCTTATTTGCAAATAAAGGATTCAAATTCGGGTTTGTGTGGCCCACCCAAATTTAAACTTTCAAAATCAAATTCGGGTGTGGGCCCCCAAAAAAGGGCACCCGGTTTCTCAAACACAATATGCAAATAAAAAATTTTTATCCTGTTTTTCACCTAAGGACATTTTCCGATCAGGGAAAAGAAAAATTTAGCAAATGGGATACCAACCAAAAAAAAAAATAAAAAAATCATAACCTGACATGTACCCAAACCCCCCCCCCTTAATGGGCAATGAAACAAAAAAAGCATACAGGTAAAAAAATTTTAACAAAAAATGAAAATAACCAGGGAAAAAGCTCAACCCCCCCCTAAACTGGGCAACCCAAAATCAAAAAACACAACGGGCCCAGCTACATTATTTAAAAACCAGTAGCTGTCGGGAAAACAAAATGAAATGCCCCAAACCCCCACCCACCCAACAGCAGCCCGTAGGCATCGTCCTCCCATTTTTTAAATTTCTTTTTGTTCACTTTTACAACGAAACCCCGGAGACATAATAAAACCCCTTTGCCCAAACCCCTTTCCCCTTTTCAATTTTGACCGCCGTTTGGGGGCTCGCGCACGAGTTTTTCCACGAGGCCTACGAGTTTGCCCCCAAAGGGGGGCGGAATTATTCATTTTTTTTATTATTGTTGTTGTTGTCGTATATCCGTCCCTTAATGTGGCTTGTGGTGTGGTTGCACCTTTGGCGTGGTTTAGCTCAGGTTAGGTTTACTTTCTCTCTCTCTCTCTCTCTCTAATTCCACTGCCCGTGCATTCATCCTGCAGGTTCACGGGTGGTGGGTATCTTTTTCTTGTACTGGGCCGTCTATCGGCCTCTCGCCTGTCTTTTTACCTGTCGCACGTGCTTCATTTCTTTTAGTTTGAAGTATGCTCACTCTGTGACGTAGCGTGGCATGTTGGCCGCCATCGCTGAGGGAGGTTAGCTCTTCACTGGAGCGAAGATGTCTCTGGGAGCGCCTGCTCCGGTCTTGGTTCTTCACCGTATCGTCGAAGGTACAGTCGGTATCTTCAATTCCTACAGTCGGCCTGTAGGAGAGGGACATCACTTCTTCTTTTTCCGCATCTGCGCTGCTGTCCTCTCAACTGGACAGAGGGCAGAGAGAGTCGTTTGACCCACCACTCGGGTCACCCAGGGTAGCTGTACCCTTCTTCCTTCTTCCTCCCCTCCTTTCTTTCCTCCCCCGCTACGTTTCCCCCCTCCGGGCTTC
>JAFLJL010007962.1:37918-73677 GCA_018398815.1 Conus ventricosus | reverse complement strand
CTTTCTGTTCTTTTTTTGTGGGAATTATGCAAACATTTCTTATCAACGAAAATAGACTCAAGGTGGTTATGTTTTAAATCGGGACGATTTTACTACAGAAATCGACCCAAGGGTGCATGGCTCACTGGTACAGAGAAAAGGCGCTTCACTGAGGTCAATTATAAACTTCAGTTATCAGGAAAATTTTCCCAAAGAACTTTCTTATAACCGAGGCCTCGGGTATAAGGAAAATATTTCAAAGAATTTTCTTATAACGAGGCCTCGGTTATAAGAAAGATATTCCAAGGAATTTTCTTATAACCGGGACTCGGATACGAGAAAACTCGGCTATAAGAAACAAAAAAAATTTCCTGCACTTTCTTATAACCGGATTCAACTGTTTACAGGTTTCATTACGAACACATTGTTATATTCTGCACAACCATTAAGCACACAGTCATACAAAGAAAGGAATTTTTATTTGGACAGACGAGAATTTATTTCTAGTTGATCCTAGCGACAAACTGAGCGACTGTTTTGAACATTACTATATGACTATTTGAGGGAACTGAAACCCTGTTTATTATTGATGACTGTTCGGCTGAACAAGACATTGTTACAAAAAGAAAAGCTCTGTCAAAGCTGGCCTTTAGTGGCCGCCACGCCTTAGTTTCTGTGTGGCTCTTAACTCAAAAATACAATGCTGTCTTAAAAGACTTTAGATCGCAGTTAAAATGGGTTTGGGTATTATTTTACACTAAGGACAAAGATAGTTTTGAAGAATGTTTAAGTGAAAAATTATATAATAAGGGACAAAGATGAGCTAAAAAAATAAAGAGCAGTTAGAAAAATCTAAGCACGCTAAGCTATGCTTACGGACTGACCCCCAGTTCAATACGTTTGTTTATTATAATTTTAATATTAAACAAATTTGTCTCGAGGGCCAGAATCAAAAGCGCAGCTAGCTCCTAAATGCACTGCAGTAGAGCTAAAAGACCTAGCAGACACAACCGAGTTTGATCTAATAGGAGTGCCAGGAATGTTTATGGATTTGAGTACACAGATGACGGGGTTTACAAACGAACAGAAATTGAAGACAAAAAAACGACAGCAATATCCTACCTAGAGAGATAAGAAATTTAAGGGCAAACGATTTTGGCAAACATGAATACAAACTTCATAAACGAGAGAATTTGCTTGGGCGTTGTTTCCCTGAAATTGCTTGGAATTTAAAGTTTGAACTACGAAGTCCTAATGTATACTTTGATAAGAAAAACAATTTTAGAAAGGCTTTGAATGCGGGCCCCCTTTCTTGTTAGCCTGGTTCCAGGAACACAACAGAAAAAACAGATTGAAATAACTAGGCAGGGTTCTGAATATATGCTAAGAGAAAGAAGTCCTTAGCTGAAGTGGGGGGTGACACCGTTGGCTTAGAATTTCCCCCAACGCTACAGTCACTACCTAGGCAAATGACGATGATTTTTTGCTTATTTATTACTCGAGGAGGGGCGACCCTAGTTTGCCAGAACATACGTTAATTAGAGGTATACAAAAAGGCTGAAAACTTCGATGCCCTCTTAAGCTCGTTATTGCAATTACTAAAAACGGAGACGAAATAAACACCCTTGCATCATCTGACAAGGTTACTGTGATGGTTGACAAAGACAAACTAACTGTACTCGACTTTATTTCATTAAGTATGTTGATTTTATTGCGTTTTACTCTGTTAATGAAGTGCTGCGGCCAGAAGAATTAATAAGAAGAAGATATGTACAAGATTAATTTAAAAAAAACCTTAATTAAAAAATGGAGGTTCAACAGTTTAGGTTAGAGCAAATAACTGAACTTCAAAAGGAAATAGAAAGCGACTTGGATAAGTTTTAGGGTTACTAGAAAGAAATATGGCTAAGCTTTAAATACTCTTTCTTATGTAATTACTGGCTCATCAGCTGTAGCTAGCATAAGTGCAGGGTCTAGTGTTGCTGTTTTAGCTACTGGGGTTGGAGCGCCAGCCCCCTTAGCTTAGGAGGCCTTGGTTTAGGTTTAGGCGCCATGTCTATGATTGTAAGTGCTGTTTTAAAAAAATAACTCCTAAATTACAAAAAGCACACTGCCATTGTAGCCCTTGCATCAGCAAAACTTTGTTCATTAAGATTAACAACAAGCAAATCATTACAGGATGAAAGCATTACAGACGAAGAATTTCAGAAGCTTATGGCTGACGGTGAGGATTACAGACGACAAAAAATTGAACTTCAAAAGGAGTGGAGAAAGACTTTTACTTCACGACAGGTAGACACTGATGCAATTAAACAGAACATTGAAAAACAAACACATGATCAGTTAAACCCAAAATAGGTAAAAAAAAATGTTTAACAAAAAATTATAAGTTTAGCAAAAATAATTACTATTTTTTTGTTAACTCACTGTGTTTGGTGGGACAACTTGCAGCTCTTCACGAACAAACGATCTTTTAGGGGCAGGCATTTTAGACGCAGTAGCACCGCTAGAAGAGAGAGTTTCTCTTAAATAATACACGGGAGGGGTTGTTTTCATGATTCTTTCAACTTCATATACGTCTACGCTCCATATAGGGTCTGTGGCTCTAATTCTAACATCACCTCTGCCTCTCCAGGAGCATACAAGTATCTTACTTTTAGTCCAAACGGCAAGAGTTTTTGAGTCCCTGCACATCTTCAGTAATGCTAATTTTTTTTTAATTTGATTACGTTTAACTGGTTTAAGACCTGTTGTTTTAAAATTCTTCATTGTTCATGGCACGCAAAACTGCTGGCAATCTCCTAACCCATTCTGTGTTACGCGTTCTGTCCATAATTTCTCTGTGATTTGATAGGTAAACAGTCGTTCAGCTGATTCTTATTAAAGTTTTCTACTAGGGCTTGTGATCGATGGTTGCCTGGGATTCCTCTCTTAACTGTAACATGATGTTTAAAAACAGCTGGTTTACAGAACTTTTAAACTCTTTTCCATCATCAACCTGGATCATCCTAGGATACTTTAATGGGCCTCGCATGTATATTTGTTGTAAAGCCACAGCCACAGCAGTTGAGCTTTTATCCGTTAAAGGTTCAGTGTCTTTCTTACCTTGAAGCCTTTGTCAACAACTGTCAGAGCATACTTAACTTTTTTCTTCTAACTTTATCATGTGGAAGATACAGCAAGTCCATCCGGTGGGTGTCATTTGGAACTGAGTTACAAATCTAGGCCTTATTATTCTTTTTGGGGCAGGCAGATATATATTTGCCAAATTCCCTGTTTTGAAAGCCAGTCTTTCGCATCTGATTCAGACACTCTAGCAGCTTTACTCAGTTTTTCAATAGCAGTCTTTCCTTTCAATACCCTTTAGGGGAATAATATATTTTATCCATAAGAAAGAATGTATTTTAAATGCATTTTATTTTACACAAGAAAGTGAGCAACAAGATAGACTGAGGTCATGCCAACTGCAATAAAAACTATCTCTGCAGTCTTCTGTTCCTCAGATGGTTCATTAAAAGTCAGACAGTTCTGGAGGCGGTGTTGTTAGAAACTTCTTTTTCCCGTCACTAAGTAATACTCATTCATTGCATCATCAACGTCTGTAATGTGTGCTCTGCATTTTCCCTGTTCTCTTAACTTTTTATTAATAAAGTCTAAGTGAGCAATTCGTCTTTTCTCATAAGCGTCTCTTGCCTTAGCTAAATCTTCTATTGCCTTGTTATGGCGTTCTCTCTCTTCATCGGACCTCAACTTACTAACATATAATTGCTTCCAGAGAAGGCTAAAGCATTAACAATAGCTCCTCCCACCATCAGAACTAATCCAGACATCTTTTATAAATCAATATTTTTAGATTAATCTTTCTATGTTATTAATATTTTCTGGGATAATCCCTGTTGTAACAAGAAAGTCTTTTGAGGCAATCCCTGCAGTAATTTACACTATAACCTTAACAACATCCTCAATGTCTAACCTTCCCAGGTCGGCTGGGCCCTTATTTAAACATGTTTTTTGCTAAACACTATAGCCAATACTAAGGCCGCTAATTACAGCAGAATGGTAAATCGTATTAATAATCTTTTTTTCACTCATCTTTTTATTAACTAAAAAAATAATTTAAAATAATCATAATACGAAAGACTGTCTATGTGCTTTTTAATCAGATAATCTTTTGTTGTTAAAGCTAAAATAAGGTTGCAACTAGTTTTGGCGAATCTTCTATCTTTCCCATGTTGGACGGTTTTATCCTAACAAACATTTTGCAAGGGTTGAATAGACTATAACACAACGATAGGCACTGCATAATTAACCAACGTTAAACTCATGGTTTTAAAAGTATTATATTATTTTTTTTTTATTGCTTTTTAAAAGGATTGTGACGAACTATTAAAGTGTGAGGAGCAAGCAGACTACTCCGTAGGCTACTCAGCAGTCCACTGCCATAAAGAAAGATTATACTCTCTAGCTGCATGTGGAAAAAACTAGACAGTATTTAGGCACTGAACTAAGTGTTGAACAGATTCAGCAACTGTCTACATCAGACGTTGAGAAGTACTACGCTAGGTACGAAGCACAGCTAGGGTCTAAATGGTTAGATCGGTGGGGCAGACAATGATTAGTCTATTTGCTGATTCAGAAGAAGATTTAAAATATGACTTATCACAAGATCCGGTTTTAAACAAGTTCCTTTAGAAACTCTTGCATGTGACATGTATTACAGATTTGGGACGATGTTATGCCCATTTATCATGGGATTAATTAATTTTAATCCTATTAATTTTGATCATATTAAATTTAATCGCAATTAAAAAAAAATGAGCGAGAAGAAGACGTCGCAGGACAGTCCGCAGGACCCTCCGCAGGAGCAGAATGTACCACAAGTGAATGTGCCACAAGTGAGCCCGCAAGTGAATGTACCACAAGTGAGTAATGTTACTAAATCTAAATGCCTGGACGTGTTGAGGCTGGCCATAGACTAGCTGAATGGAACAGACTAAAAAAGCAAACCAATCAGCAAAACAAAAATTGTTAGATAGTAATACAACATCACCCCCAACAACAACACAATTAACAACAACACAATCACAATCAAACGATAAGATGTGTCATTATGTATTGCGAGCTGCTGTTGTTGCTGGGGGGGGTTTTTTAGCATACAAATACATAACACCATACCTAACAACAAAGCCAAGCCCCCACAGTAAAAGAAGAAGAAGAAACAGCTTCTGCAAAAAAAGTACAACCTCCTGCTGTAGACCCATTTTCTTATGGATAGTTTTTTATGAACTAAATAAAGTTAAGAATAGATAAGTACAAGTTAAGTTAGTTATAGAAAGTACTTTTTAAGTTAAGTGCAAGTAAATTACAGTTAAGTGTAAGTAAATTATAAGTTCTTGTTAAGCACTAGTTAAGTTCTTAAGTAAGTTCTTGTTAGGTTCTTAGTAAGTTCTTGTTAGGTTCTTAAGTAAGTACTAGTTAGGTTCTTAAGTAAGTACTAGCCAAGTTAGCCAAGTTAATCTTTTAAAGTTCTCCAATGCCCTACAGCATATGAAAATCAGGATTGACGTAAGTTCTCTTGTTATTGTTAGAGACTAGTGATTTCTTGTTAACAGCAGTTGTGTTTACTTGATGAAGAGTAGAGCGCAGATTAAAAATTTTGTGTGATAAAATACTTTGTTTTCAAAGAGAGCTTGCTTGTAGTTTTTCGTGAGTTTTTTTTTTTTTGGACAACTTCTTTACTTATGCCCTTAGCTTCTTTATTACAGAAGTCTGGCTGGCAACGCTATACATCTTTGACCGCAAACCAACATATTCTTTGATAACTGTCCATTAAGTTCATCCTTCCAATCGCTTTCTTGTTCACAGTTGAATGTAAAGGACTGTCTTTTGGGTAGTCGCATGTGTCGTACCACCCATCAACTCCTTTAGCCACTTCTGTTTCTAAGTCCTTATAGAAGTCTTCTGTGGGGACGTCTAGAATAAAACTATCAGTGTCTGTGTGTCACGGTCAAAAATAAACCAACCAAACTCGTGTCAATCGCCACCAGCCCAGTCGGACATAAGCTCTAACTCAAATATTCTGGGCATCAGGCAGACGGCCCCATGCGTCGGATCCAGCCAATTAAGCATAGGGGAGAGGTTCACGGAGACGGTCTGTCTAGCCGGACGGACTAAGTGGCTGGACCGACAGGTCTCAATAAGTCTGGTCAGACGTCTCGGCGCCTACCCAGACTCATCTAGCCAATTTACGACGTAGCCGGAAAGTGAGAGGGAGAAGGTAGTAGGTGGTGGGGGTGAAAATCAAGCTAATCAATTAAATGACCAATTGACCACCACAGAGAGTAAGGCGTGTAGGCGTGACTGTCATGATTTGAATATCCAATGGAATTAGAGGGAGATAACTTCGGGTACGAGGCGGTAAAAAATACTGACCAATGGTACTCGCCCTTGGACAGATGAGTTTCAAGATAAGATAGGGATGCGGGAGAGATGAAGGAGAACGGGAGAGAAAGAACGAAGAGAGAGAGATGAGGAGGTTCTGGGTATAGTCTCTGCACGAGAGAAAAGGCAGAGAGATGAAGAGAGGAGGGAGAACGAAGAGAGACAGAGAGAGAGGAAGAGGTTCTGTGTAAGCTCTGACGAGAGAGAAGCAGAGAGATGAGGGGAGAAGAGAAGAGAACCAAGTTGAGAGATTAGCATGAGATAGTCTGCAGAGGAAAGACTAGGGAGAGATGTGGAGAGAGAGAGTTGCTAACTAATGAAGAGGAAAAGAAAGAAAAGAAAAAAAGAAAAGAAAGCAACCATGTCCATTTGATAGAGCAGACTAGAAGAGAGAGAGAGAGTGCAATACGTTAATGCAGGAAGGAAGAAAGGAGAACAGATTGATGTTGATAGTCACTGTTCCACCTTAACCGGGGTTCGACCTCATACTTGGCCAGCGCCACTTTCATCGGCAGTCCAACCTGACCAGTGCCAGCAGTCCAGCCTGACCGGTGCCAGCAGTCTAACCTGACCAGTGCCAACAGTTGTGTCGTGCTTGTGAAAGTGACAGTGAAAAGAAAAAGAAAAAGAAAAGAAAAGACAGTGATTCGTGAATAGTTAAGATCACCTGGCCAGGTAAAGTAGAAATCTATTTACACCCGGGTTAGTTAATGATGTTTTAGATCAATGATTTTGTGAAGTTCAGGAAAGAGAGAATGTTTTATTTTGTTTGATTCCATATGCATTGATGGTTCGTTCTATGAACATGTGTAGTAAAGTTATAGACTTTACTAGTGGTTTGATGTGACGAATGCATGATATATGAATGAGATCGTAAGCAAGCTGTGAGTGTGTTTGGGCTGTGCGCTAGTCCTTCCTCCATCGACATCACCCGAGGTTGACAATTTATTGGCGAGCTTGCCAGGATATTCTGGCCCATTTATTATAATTGTTCAACTTCTCAGAGAGGAAGCTGGGTGGGATTCAAGTGTTGTAATCCTAAGACAAGGTGTTGTCTTACTGTATGTTCCCAAGATAGTTAATACTAGGCTTGGCATTGCTTCCAAGATAGTTAATACTAGGCTTGGCATTTCAGCCCCAGAGTACTTATTTCGCACAGATTGCCTATAATTCGCTCTCATAGTTGGGTCAGGCGCTGGGCGTCTTATAAAAACTAACTACGTTGTCCCAAGCTATATTTATCATTCATAGGATTGTGCTATTACGTCACTCGTGTCGGTAACCACCAGTTTGGCTGTCGTAGAAATAAAATCTTGTTCAAAAAAAAAAAAAAAAGATATAATGGCGGAAGAAAAGAACACCCCTATTGAACAACTTGTGAGCTTTCGCTCGTGAGTTAGGCTATTCGGGAGATGAGTTGCGTGCGTTCGTTGAAAACCAACAAAAGTTGGAAAGGGATGAACGAGCGGAAAGACGCCGTGTCGCATTGGAAATAGCAGAGCAGGAAAGGACTAAAGCTAGCGCAGAGCAGGAAACAGAAAGATTAAGGATTCAGGCAACAATGATAAAGAAAAGCAGGAAACAGAAAGAATAAGGGAAGCGCGGAAACAGAAAGAATAAGGGAAGCGCAGGAAACAGGGGAAAAAATGAAGGTCAGTTAGAGTTAGAGAAAGTGAGAATACAAAGGGAGACCACCGAGGATGGTAGTTCAGTTTCCAGTGACTCTGTGCGCAGTTACGCCCCCCGACAAAGTTGCCAAATTCTCTGAAGGAACCGATTCGATTGGATGCATACATCAGTCGTTTCGAAACGTTTGCGACCAGTCAGGGTTGGCCTTCAGAAGAGTGGGCAGTCATTTTGTCAGCTTTTACTGAGGGTAAGGCATTACAGATTTTTCACTGCGTTACCAGCAGAAAAAACAGTCTGATTTCGGCGCTGTGAAGGAATCGTTGATGAAAGGATTTGACCTCACAGAGGAGGGGTTAGAAGAAATTTCGTTCAGCTAAATTACAAGCAGGTGAGACGTAAAACTCAGTTTGGTGCACGTTTAGATCACTTTTTTGATAAATGGCTAGAGTTGAGTGGTACGAAGAAGGAGTTCGCCGAATTGAAAGAGCTAGTTATGAAAGAACAGATTTTGTCGGGTTGGGCCCTGATTTAAACCATACATTTGAAAAGACAGACAGCCAGAGACAGCAGGGGATTTGTTGAAGTTCGCAGAGGTGTATAGAGAGGCACGTTTGGGCACTAAGGTGCAGGAGAAACAGGTGCTAGGCACAGGTGAGAAGAGTGCAAGGAGACTAGGAGAGTTTCCTGCAAAGTCTGCAAACCCAGTGGTGGGGCAGAAGGAAGGGCAAAGGGACATTAGGTGTTTCATTTTCACAAGAAGGGACATGTGGCGGGGGATTGTCGCATGAGGTTCCAGAAGGCAGCAGAGGTGGTTTAAGGTCGTAAAGGAAACGCCCTGCAGTGGAACCAAAAGGGATTCAGTCTGAAGAGGGTGGAGTGGGGCCCTATGGTTTGCACTGGACAGCAGTCAGTGTCAGGGATGGAGGGCACTGGCTGAGTGGTTCGTTACCAGTGGAAGAAGGGTGGTTTGGCCAGCAGAGGGTGAAAGTGTTACAGACACTGGTTGTTATGGGGTGTAGTTAGAACAACGCTGGTCGAGAAAGGGGATTTGACGGGGCAAATCCAGACCTGTACTCTAATCGATGGCACTGTGGGGAGTTTCCAGTTGCTAAGATAGAAGTACGTACCCTTACTTCTCAGGCGAATTGCTGCGCTGGTGATGGAGAAACCCCCTTCATGATGTGATAAACGGAAATATTCAGGTGCAAGGGATCCAGGGATCCTGAGTTGTTGACTGTACAGGGGCAGCAGTTCAAACAGGAGCAAGAAGGAGGAAAAGGTTGATAAACCGTTAGTTTTCCAGCAAGGAAGTCGGCTTTAGATGTGTCGCCTGATGAGTTTGGGCAGCGCAAGGAACAAGACCCTTCGCCTCGGAAGTTTTGGGGAGTTGGCAAGAGGTGGAGAGAAACAGGAGGTTAGGGGAGGTGAGACAAAATTTTTCTTGTGAAAGGGGGCTGTTGTACCGAGTGTTCACCAAGGGGAAGACAGGTAAGGTGACCACTCGTTAGAGGTACCAGCATGTTATCGTGACACTGTCATGTCAGTGGGTCACGAGTCGCTCATGGCGGTCATCTCGGCACCAGCAAAACAGCTGACCGAATCTTTAAATGATTTCTTTGGCCAGGAGCAATGGCAGACATCAAGCGTTTCTGCATGTCATGTGACGTGTGTCAAAGGTCAGCCACAAGAGGGGTGAAGGGGAAGGCACCTCTTAAACATCCCCCTTTAATTGACACCCCGTTCAGGAGAGTGGCTGTTGATCTGATTGGCCCAATCTCCCCCTGTTCCAAAGGTGGCACAGGTATGAGACATGCAAGTTTGCAAGGAAGGTTTGCAGGAGGCTAGGGTCGTTCAGAAGAAGCAATATGACAGGAAGGTGAGGAAGCAATCCCTCAAGGTGGGAGATCAGTCCTGGTACTGCTTCCAGGGATCACAACAAGCTGCTGATGCTTTGGGGAAGGGACCATTGACCATCATTGAAAAGGTAGATCAGGACTACCGAACGACGTGAATGGGAAATCAAAACTTTTCCATGCAAATTTGCCCGCAAATATATTCAGCGTGAACTCAGCACATAGGCGCAGCAGAAATCTTGATGGAGGTGAGGAGACCCAGCAGAAGAAGGGGAGATTTTGTTGCCTGATTTTCCAGGAGAAGAGTCATACAGGGACGTGTCACTGTATGAAGGGCTAGACAGTAGGAGACAGGAGGAAGTTGGGGGGCTCCTAGAACAGTATAGGGGGGTCCCTGATGATAAACCAGGCAGGACAACTCTAGAGACATGTACGGTGGAGTTAACATCGCAAAAACCCGACATGTGAAACCCTACCCGACCCCATATGCACCAAGCAAGTGATCGAGGAGGAGGTAAAAAGATGTTGGACCTTGGGGTGATTGAACGTCCAAATCATCGTATAGTGCACCCGTCGTCTTAGTGAGGAAAAAGTCAGGTGAGCATCGATTCTGTGTTGATATAGACGTCTGAACAGTGTCACCAAGGTCGATGCAGAGGTCATACCGAACATGGAAGACCTGTTCGCTCAGATCGCCACAAGCAAGAGCCAGTATTTCACCCGGATAGATCTGAGCAAGGGTTATGGCAAATAGCCTTGAGTGAGGACTCAAAGGAAGTCACAGCATTCTCCCTCCTATGGGGCTAACCAGTGGCGAGTACTTCCTTTCGGGATGGGCACGCACTGCAGTCTTCTCTCGGATGATGGAGGAAGTTATTGACGGATTGGAAGGCGTTGTGAATTTCATGGATGACATTCTGATAGCATCCGAGACATGGAGGAGCATATGAGGCAGCTAGGAGCAGTTTTAGAGAGGTTTTAGGGCAAGCCAATCTCACAGCCAGGGCCAACAAAGTGCCAGGTTGGTTTCCAAGCCTGGAGTTCCTAGGTTTTGTTGTCGGGGGCGACACAAAGCAGCCGGAAAGAGGAAAAGTGGAGAAGTGATGAATTCAGAGAGACCCAAAAACCAAAACAGAAGTCAGGAGTCTGCTAGGTTTTATTTTGGTTTCTATAGGAGTTTTGTTTTCCCAAAATTTTGCAGCAATCACGAGTCCTCTCAGTGATTTGGTCAAGGCAGGGAAACCGGCAGTGGTCGAGTGGTCAGACGCTGCAGAGCAAGCACTGCCAGACGGTGTTGGAAAGACTAGGTTCCCGTCCATCTTGAAGCTACCGGGTATGTCAAACCATTTTTGGGTTTCGGGCAGATGCTTTAGGCGGTGGAACAGGTTGCAGTATTGTTGCAGGAGCATGAAGAGGTCGGTTTCCCGTGAGGTATGCTAGCAGGAAGTTGACAAAGTGTGAAGAAGGGTACGCAACGGTGGAGAAGGAGTGTTTAGCCGTTGTGTGGGCCGTGCAGAAATTCCACAAATACTTGTTGGGAAGAGTTCGTGATAGAGACTGGGTCATCAACCACTCAAATTCCTGCAGGAGGCGCTTTTAAAAACAGCAGGGGTTGCGTTGGGCAATGGCATTGCAGCCTACGGTACCCAGTGCAGTACATTCCGGTCGGGAGAATGTCGGAGCTGACTATTTAAGCGTGTAGTCTAGCAAGCTGCAATCAGAGGAAGTCAGTCATATCCGGGGGACTTTGTTTTATATAATATGTGTTGATTACAGTTATGTTGATTGGATATGGGTTCATTCCCAGTTGGCTATGGTTCGTATTTTTGTGTGAGATTTGTTCATGTAAATGTAGTTATGTTGGAGCATACAGTCGCTTGGTAGTGATGCATTATTTGCAATAAGTGAGGATGGAGATTCCTCAGTGAAGTGTCATGGATCGTGATCATATTATATTGTGCTCTTCAAAGTAGTTGTGAAGAGGAGAGATGGCAAATCCGCAGGTAGGGGAATTGCATAAGTGCGCACAGAGGTTGTTTAAAATGAGTTGAAATAACGCAAGAGCGCAAGTCAATGATAACTCATTGGGTGGTATTCACTAATGGTGTATTTTTTAAAAATTTATAAACCGTTGGTTGTAAAGTATTTTCAAACTTTGCGCGTTTTAGCTGTGTGTCAGCAAATTCGGTTGTTGTCTTTTTTGTACCGTTGTTTTGAGACAGCGGTGCATAGTCTTTGCAAGGGGGAAATTGTCACGGTTCAAAATAAACACAACCAAACTCGTGTCAATCGCCACCAGCCCCGCGGACATAAGCTCTAACTCAAATATTCTGGGCATCAGGCAGACGGCCCCATGCGTCGGATCCCAATTAAGCATAGGGGAGGGGTTTCCACGGAGACGGTCTGTCTAAACCGGACGGGCTAAGTGGCTGGACGACAGGTCTCAATAGGTCTGGTCAGACGTCTCGGCGCCTACCCAGACTCATCTAGCCAATTTACGACGTAGCCGGGAAAATGAGAGGGAGAAGGTGTAGGTGGTGGGGGTGAAAATCAAGCTAATCAATTAAATGACCAATTGACCACCACGAGAGTAAGGCGGTAGGGGTGACTGTCATGATTTGAATATCCAATGGAATTAGAGGAGATAACTTCGGGTACGAGGCGGTAAAAATACTGACCAATGGGATCGCCCTTGACAGATGAGTTTCAAAATAAATAGGGATGCGGGAGAGATGAAGGAAACGGGAGAGAAAGAACGAAGAGAGAGAGATGAGGAGGTTCGGGTATAGTCTCTGCACGAGAGAAAAGGCAGAGAGATGAAGAGAGGAGGGAGAACGAAGAGAGACAGAGAGAGAGGAAGAGGTTCTGTTGTAAGCTCTGACGAGAGAGAAGCAGAGAGATGAGGGGAGAAGAGAAGAGAACCAAGTTTTAGAGATTAGCAGAGATGTCTGCAGAGGAAGACTAGGGAGAGATATGGAGAGAGGGGAGTTGCTAACTAATGAAGAGGAAAAGAAAGAAAAGAAAAAAAAAGAAAAGCAACCATGTCCATTTGATAGAGCAGACAGAAGAGAGAGAGAGAGTGCAATACGTTAATGCAGGAAGGAAGAAAGGAGAACAGATTGATGTTGATAGTCCCCTGTTCCACCTTAACCGGGGTTCGACCTTTTACTTGGCCAGCGCCACTTTCATCGGCAGTCCAACCCGACCAGTGCCAGCAGTCCAGCCTGACCCGGTGCCAGCAGTCTAACCTGACCGTGCCAACAGTTGTGTCGTGCTTGTGAAAGTGACAGTGAAAAGAAAAAGAAAAAGAAAAGAAAAGACAGTGATTCGTGAATAGTTAAGATCACCTGGCCAGGTAAAGTAGAAATCTATTTATACCGGGTTAGTTAATGATGTTTTAGATCAATGATTTTGTGAAGTTCAGGAAAGAGAGAATGTTTTATTTTGTTTGACTCCATATGCATTGATGGTTCGTTCTATGAACATGTGTAGTAAAGTTATAGACTTTACTAGTGGTTTGATGTGACGAATGCATGATATATGAATTGAGATCGTAAGCAAGCTGTGAGTGTGTTTGGGCTGTGCGCTAGTCCTTCCTCCATCGACATCACCCGAGGTTGACACTGTGTAAAGTACTCTTGCTTCTGGGTACCGCGGTTTAAAGTAGTCATACAGAAATTCTAACATCAATAACTTTGACAGCTCTAATACGGTAAAGCCTATAAACACCGGCTTGTCTAACTTAACATCCTTTTTCTTCATCATAATGCCAACCAGGCTGTCGTTAAATCTTCTAAAGTTTTGATAGTTAGGTTTAGAGACCAGCTTAATTGCTTGTTTTTCTTTTGTAACTAATTTCACATCTTTACGATTGTGTACGTTCTCCATCGTCTTACCAAAACAGCTGTTGTTCATCAGTTTAAAGAAGTCTTTTTCTGAAGCGTCAGTGGCTTGGGTTCTAAGATCAGTATTCTTCTTGATGTATGGCCTCATAAAGGGCTCTTGATCACAGATAATGATTCTATGAACAGCAGTCAGTTTCAGTCCGTGTTTTAAGTAAAACTGTAGGAGTCTGTAATGACAAACATATTTAGTTTTATGTCTAAGATTAGGCACAAGTTTAGGAGGTTCGATCGGACTCATCTTTAATCTTTCTGCGGCTAAGGGGTAATCGTTGTGGAGATCGTGTAATTCTTTAGGATATTCTAAGTCTACTTCCAAGATTAGTCCTGCTGGATTATCAGGCGTAAGCTGTGACAGAATACCTAACACAGTGTTAACATCATGAGGCCCCTCGCACATCTTAAAGTTTCTCAGTGGAAGCAGCTGACTCATGGCCCATCCATACAGATTGTTAGCGTCTAAGTACATTAGATAGTTGGATGGTTTAGTGAGATCATAGTCGTCTAAATACTTGTTGTTAGCTTTACAGTAAGGATGTGAGGCCATGCTAATACCTCCCCTTAAACCGTCTTCAATCATCTGAAGTGTGGGTAGATCAGAAATTAAGTCAATCTGGATGTTTGTAGACTTTAAGAATGCATCCCAAGAAAGGCCTGGGGCAGAGATGTAATGTGATGAGTCTAAACAGTAATGTTTCATGCATGTACCGTAAAGTTCGGACTATAAGCCGCGACTTTTTTCCCCAGCTTTAAACCCTGCGGCTTAAACAACGATGCGGCTTATTTGCGGATTTTTCCGATTTCAGAAGTATCACACCCTCGTCTATTCTTAGCTTCTCTGTAACTCACCATATCGTGTTTACTGTTCATGAATTTTTATTATGCTTTTAACTACGATTTTCTGTGTAATCGTGTAATGGAATCAGTAACCCGTTCAGAAATACGGGAATCGACATAAGTAAAGCCCATTACTAAATCTTTTTTCATCAGTTTATCTTCTACAAAAATACGATCGCTTCGAACGGCGCAATGTGTTGGCCGTTTCCGACCTGTTTAATCTTGACTAACACTAGCTGAATTACGAACAAAATAACTCAGCACTGGCACGGTATTAAGCGAAATAAAACAATCGAATCGTTTCATTAATGTTCTGGTTTGTTATTATACGCGTTATCTTACAAGTGCATCTTGCAATTCAAAAACGATTAGCGCATTCAACTCATTGTCAGACCTTGGCTTCGATCCGCCATTGTTGAAATCGTGGACAGGGAGTGAAGGTTTGCATTTGATACCTTCGCTTTGATTGGCTTGCGCTTTCGAGTACTCAACCAATTGCTTAGCTTGATACACCAATGAATGCAGGAGAGAACTGCCTTTCTAGCGCATCGTTAATGCGTTGTTTTTTTTCGGTATTTATTTTAAAGCAATGATGTTGGAAAGACAACACTTGTAAGAAGCCTCATAAAAACTTCGATTCTAATTGATTTAAAACACATCGTACTAAAAAAAAAAAAAAAAAGACTGAAGAAAAGCTGGAAACAATGCTCTTGTATTCTGACCTATTTAAACGCCAATGAATGCAGTGAACACATTGTATGTGGTGATTTTCGACACTGTAAACTCAACGCTCGGCCAGCTGCCGCCTGCGGCACATCGGACTGTGTTGTATATATCTGCGGCTTATAAACCGGTGCGGCTTATTTGTGAAAAAAGTTCAGATTTTTAAAAAATTTAGTGGGTGCGGCTTATATACAGGTGCGCTCAATAGACCGAACTTTACGGTAGATCTGTAATTCTGAAAGACGTCTGCTAATAAACACACGTCAGCCATCAAGTATTGATCATGATAATCACCCATTGTTTGACAGTGTAATTCTGTCCAGGCTTTCTGAGCGTATTCATAGTCAGAGTCAGTTATGTCTTTACCTCTAAGACTAGAAAAGAAAGCGCCTTTAGGAGGAAGCGAGTCTTCGTCAAACCTTTTCCACGAGTTCATGTATTCATAAGGATAAACTCCTTTACGCACTAAAGATGGGTCAAAGTATTGTTTAGTGATTGGAAAGTCTTGCAGAGAGCCTGCTAATTTATCTAAACTTGCCATCAGATGTTGGGCAGAGTCATAAAAGGATAAACAGTGTACTTTTCTGAAGACTGAGCAATGCAGGTAACCCTCTTATATTCAGAAGTCACTGCTTGCATGATAAAATGAGAATCGTAGCCTCATAAGTTATGAAAGAAGATAGGCAGTTTCCATGTCTTAGGGTCAGCCTTAAGTTGAAGATTACAATTGTTGTGCGCGGCCCCTCTGAACTTTCCAGTAATGTGATCGTGGTCTCTTACTGTCGCGTCTTTACTGTTAGGTGTTAGCTCTAAGCCACAAATCCAACAGTGTGTAGATGAGTCATAACGTTCTTGGTCTTCAGGAGTCATAACAATGTCTGAAAGATTTAGTTGGTTGGATAACTGATTGCGAAGTTGGTGTCATGTGTTGTAAAAATCTACTAGCTGCGTTGGGGCCTCTGTAAATCTCAGGTGTTTGTGTGTTGACCGTCTGACCTAACAACAATAAACGCATAAGAACAGATCTGATGGTGGGTTAATAAGGTTGTTTTTTGTTCTTGCTGTTGTGGACCGTAGTACTGTGGCAAGATTGATTCAAAGTCAGCATAAACCACGTATGGGCTCATTTGCATTTGTGTAAATTCTTAAAACTAACTTTAGACCCAGGTTTAGGTGTAAGAAGTTTGGTTTCACAGTCTACAAAACTTTTACAATAAGTTCTATGATCGTCGGCTGCTTTTATAGTGGGGATTCTTTGCAAACATCTTCTACAAATCTCCTGTTTAGATTTATGCTTTGATGTATATTCTAACAGTCTGCTTATTGTTCTAATTAATACATAATGGCTCTTTGTACTGTCTGCAAACAGTATCAAGTCTACATGTTTGTTAAGCGGCTTGCCTAAAGTAGGGGCGTTGGGAGAAATCCTTAGAGGCACTAGATCGTCTTCTACAGACCATGTGTATACGTTTACGGTGATCGGGCTGTTTTGCTCTTCAAACTGAGATATACTGTTTATACTTACTGGAAAGGTTATGTTATCAAAGTTCAGCTCTTGCTTATATTTTTCATAATTGGATACTCTTTCTGCGTTCTTTTTAACAGGATGTAAATGCGCTAAAACACACCACATAAAACACCATGCTGTCAGGATTTTTTATGTTTAAGACTGCTCGTTTTAAAACTAACTCTTTTGGGAGAGGAAGGTGAGAATTGCCGACTATAGGATAGAACTTTGTTTCTCTCAATCTGATTTCAAGGACCGTTCCTTCAGACCAGCCAGAACCCCTTAACTTAGCCTCCTCACTTGCATGGTTAAACTGTGTAAGCATGTAATCAGCCCAGTCAGAATTAAAGTCACGATAGTTAATAACTTCTTTCTGTTTAGTTGAAACCCAGACTTGCATGTTACTATCATCAGGCGTTATATAATCAATCAGAACGGCCAACAACACTTTACAGGCGGTTCGCGTTGAAGAGACTCTGGGATTTTAGAGATAGCGTGTGCCACGCTTTCATGAACGTTTGTAGGGTTAATGATGTCCATGTCTACTTCACTAGTTTGTCACTACCAAATATTTCTTCCATCGTATATAGTTTTTTATCCTCAAATTTACTTGTGAGGCTCATTTTTTAACTCAAATATTTACGTAAATTAAAAAAATAAATGTAAATAAAAGTAAGTAAACACGCTTTTATTCTTCGCCCAAGCGTTGCAACACTTCAAGACACGTTAACCTCACAATAACACCCGCCAATATTTAGCTTTTTCTGAATCACTACAGTCAAAGTTCATCACTTTGATTGCTTCGTTAAATAGTTCACTATGATCTTTTATTATATTGTCTACATCATTCCCAAACCCAAATTCACTAAAATCAATGTTTAATACTTTCATTGTTTCATCAAATAGTTCATTACAATTCTTTAAATCAGATTCACTGAATTCGGCAGCCATTTTTAAATCTAAATAAATAAAAAAATAATTGTAAATCAGCTGTTATTTATAGTCTTTTCTAATCGTAAAACCTGATCTTAATTAAAGCGAATAGCTACTCCTTCAGGGGTGGTAGAAACAGTCAGATTAACATCTTCAGGAGCCATATTATCAACTAAAAATGGCAAACAACTTTATAACTGGTTGGGGCCAAGAATCTGGTATTTTACTGATGGCTTCCACTACACTTTCTCGTATATCTATACGCTCAAAAAGATCAGTAATTAATTCTTCAAACTTGCTCTTTAACTCTTCTTTATCAGCCCCCCACCTCCTCTCCTCCTCCCAAATTCTACATATGTTACTAAGCTCTGTAACTACTTCGGGCTTCATTTTTAAACTCAAATAAAAACAACAATTAAAAAATAATTAAGCTGTGGCATGGGCCTGTAACGCAAACACACTGCAACGCGCTCCGCCTATTGATCGTTTGGTGGCCGAGGCCTATTTTGAGCTCTGGGGTTTTCCGCTCTCTGACAGCAGTTTTGTAGAGTATTGATTTCTACCTTCCTTGTTCACACAGGCACAGAGTAATCATTAACAATCAAAATAAGCAAAACAATGATAATGAAAGTGATTTATCTCCCTTTAATTATGCATAAAAGTAATTGTCTTCCCCTCAATAAATTATCTATTTATAGATCAGTGAGAGAGAATTGATTATTAAAAGTTGTGTTTTTGTGTTTAATTTGCTAAAGCTTTTAATATGAATATTGTACAAAGTAGCTACTAAAAAGTACTTTAAAACACAGTTGTTGTTTAACCTTTAAAACTATTCTGCTTGAATAAAAAACAATTTTAATAACAGTCACACTTATGCATAAACACCATATAATTATAAAGCTTTCAGTTTGCACAGTATATATATTAATCCAAAAAAGTGTAAAGTTGGGAATATGCCTGCAGTGGTTTTGTGCTTGTTTGTGTGGTTCTTGTAAGGACGTGATTTGGATGTGAAAAGGGGGTTTTCGCGCAAAATAAGATGGGTGAGCTTGAACCCGCATATTGACATTCTCTCGCGCACTGTGGCCTCACGCTGACGGCGCCAAACTGTTACATTGTTGTGTGTAAATTTGAAATAGATGTGAAATGGTATACACGTTGTGATAAGGAGGGACTCGATCTCACAGGCACCACTGTTGATTGCATTATTCTAAAGACACATCTTTTCCCCCCTATCGCACTGATTAACGATATCCACTTGTCACTGTGCGCGTGTTTGCTGGTGTTGACGCGCTCGCGTGTCTGTGTGCGTGTCTGAGTTTTTCGTGTGTGTGTGTGCGTGTGTGTGTGTGTGTGTGTGTGTGTGTGTGCGCGTGTGTGTGTGCGTGTGTGTGTGTGTGTGTGCGCGCGCTTTGAATTAGAACTAGTCTTTTCTCATGTTTTTCTGTAACATGCGCTTTGGGCTCTTGCGAGGTAAAGCGCACTACAAATATCCTTTTACATTACATTATTAATTAATTACACGCCGTCCTTTCTGCTGAGAGTTTTCAGATGGTAACCTTGGTACCTAGGTACATGCACGGGCCACATGTTTTTGGTGAAATGGAGTTTGTTGCTGCATGCAATTTAAAAAACAAAAGTTTAATGGTAGTTCCGCGGTGTTTATTGCTGCATAAAATTTTGAAAAAGTTTAATGATCGTTACATGGTGTCTCCCCGAAGACGGAGTAATGGCTGCCTTAGTGGCGGATAAAAAACGGTCATACACACACAACTCCACTGCCTGTCTATACAGGCAGTGTCCGCAGGAGTATCAGCCTGCGTACGCAGAAAGAAAGAAAAGAAAGAAAGTTACATGGTGTTTATTGCTGCATCAAATGAAAAAAAAAGTCTAATGATCGTTATATGGTGTTTATTGCTGCATAAAATGTGAAAAAAGTTTAATGATAGTTACATGGTGTTTATTGCTGCATGAGATTTTTTTTTAAGTGTAAAGATAGTTATTGCTGCATAGAATTTAAAAAGGGTAACGAAAGTTACATGGCGTTTACTGCTGCATAGAATTTAACAAGTGCAATGAAATTTACATGGTGTGTATTGCTGCATAGAATTTAAAAAGGGTAACGAAAGTTACACGGTGTTTACTGCTGCATAGAATTTAAAAAGTGTAATGATCGTTACATGGTGTGTATTGCTGCATAGAATGTAAAAAGTGTAATGATACTTACATGGTGTTTACTGCTGCACAGAATTTAAAAAGTGTAATGATAGTTGCATGGTGTTTATTGCTGCATTAGAATTTAGAGAGTGCAACGATCAAATGGAGGGATTTCTTTTTCTTTCATTTTTTGTCTTTCATTTCAATGACGTAACTAAAAGAAAAAGTGAGGTCTATATATGCTTTAAAAAAAGAGGGGGTTAAGCACCCTAGCCGAATGGCTTAACAGTACAGAAAGTGCACTGTCAATGGTTCTGTGTGAATGGCATCACAGTACAGAAAGTGTACTGTCAATGGTTCTGTGTGTCTTTGGCAGGGCAGGTTGGACGGCGCAGCCCATCCCTCTCCTTCCGCCACCTGTCCTGAGCTGAATCAATCGGCGACCTTCACATTATCTTTTTTTCTCTCTCTTTCCTGGCACCAAAACACACAGACACACACACACACACACACACACACACACACACACACACACACACACACACACACACACACACACAAGCTAACGTCCTCGTGATTTACAGAAAGAACCGTCAGAATTTGTATTCCCCAGTTTCCAGAGTGCATCGAGCGATTCTTCTTTTGTTTGTTTCGTTTTGTTTTAGGTGTGTGTGTGTGTGTGTGTGTGTGTGTGTGTGTGTGTGTGTGTGTGTGTGTGTGTGTGTGTGGTTTTTCTTGCGAGAAGCTGGAATCGTAGAGATCTGGGTTCGTGAACTGCTGCTGCACAATGGATGGTGAGATTAATGCCGTATTAGCCCCAGGCTCGTGACGACCAATCATGAGTTAAAAGACTGTCCCATTAACAACGGCTTTATCTCACGGTCCCTGGCCGCTTCTTGTGCGAGATGCTCATCTATCTGATGCCCCTGGCCGCTTCTTGTGCGAGATGCTCATCTATCTAAATGTCACCCTCCCTCTCTGACAGCATCCCCCCCCCACCCCACCCACCCTCCCTGGCTCAAAAACCCGTGCCCCAACCCACCCCTCTCCCCAACCATCACCCTTCCCAGGAGACAAGGAGATGTGATTGGATGGACAGGGCCCCGCCAGTATGGCACTGCGCTCGTGCCAATGTGTGAACATTCCGTCATCCGTGGGAGATGAACAATTTACACTTGGGAGAAGGTGTGGAAGCGATGAGGAGGGGGCGGGGGTGGGGGTGGGGGTGGGGGGAGGGAGCGGAGGGGGGGGGGGGGGGGGGCTCGATTCCATTAAACACTGAGAAAAGCAAGCAAGAAAGCGCGCGTGCACGTGCGCGCCGGTGTTTTGTGTGTGCGCACGCGCGCGCGTGTGTGTGTGCGTGTGTGTGTGCGAGCGTGAGAGAGAGAGAGTGAGAGAGCGAGTGAGCGTGTATGCATGTGAGTATGCGTGCGTGCGTGCGTCCGTGCGCACATGCGTACGTGATGCGTGCGCACGTGCGTGACGAGTGCATGTGTGCGTGCGCGCGCGCGCGCGTGTGTGTGTATATATATATATATATATGTGTGTGTGTGTGTGTGTGTGTGTTTTGTGTGTGTGTGGCTCTCACACTTCAGAATGTGGTGACATGTTACACACAGGCAAAATAATCAAGTCTCTCCAGCTACCTAACTCATTATCGAGCCATGAAGGAACGTACCATTCACCAAGGCATGAAATCGCATGGGTGTGGAAAATTAGACCCCCCAGAACAGTTCCAGCCGAACAAAACCCGATAAGATGACGCAGGTCTTTTCACAGCAAACACAAGTTTGCAACAACATTGCTTTGCCACGTGCCCTCCAGCGACACCTGCCCCGTGAAACGTCGGGGGGGGGGGGGGGGGGGGGGGGGGGGGGGGGGGGGGGGGGGCAGCTCGCTGAAAGTGCGCTCTAAAACGAATGATCTCCCGTGCAAATAATTCCAAACATGGTCCATTCCATCGTCGGTCGTACCTTAATCAAGAGGAAAATTCATTATGTTAAGTGCACAGGGGGATGGGTGGGTGGGTGGGTGGGTGGGGGGATAGCTACTGGATATGATCAGAAAATATTTCTTCTCTCTCTCTCTCTCTCTCTCTCTCTGCACGTGAACTCTATAACAGATTATCTCCCGTGCATATTTCGACCATGGTCTATTCCGTCGGTCCTTACTATAATCAAGAAGACATCATTAGTTTAAGCGCATGGGAGGAGTGGGGGGGGGGGGGGGGGGGGGGGGGGGGGGGGGGGAGGATGGTGGATTAGAAAACATTTTCTCTTTGAGCTGTACTCTTGAAAACAATTGTTGCTTTGAAGATGAAATGGTAGCTTCCCCCCCCCCCCCCCTCTCCCTGTCTGTCTCTCTCTCTGTTTGTCTGTCTCTCTATCTTTCTCTCTCTCTTCTCTGTCTGTCTATCTCTCTTTCTCTGTCTAATATCTGTCTGTTTTCTTTTTCCCTTTTATCCCTGTTATTCTCATCTATAGATGTTTATCTATGTCGGGTTAGGCGACATGCAGAACTCTCTAAACTCATAAACTCAATCTCTCTCTCTCTCTGCCAATCAGTCTCTGTCTCTTTCCTGTCTCTGTGCCTTTCTCTCACTCTTCGTCCCCCCCCCCCCCCCCCCCCCCCCCCCCCCCCTCCCCCCGTCCTTTTTTTTCAATCTCTGTTTCCTTTATGTATAAATGTGAATAACTATTTGGGTAAGACGACATGACGATTCTGTCAACTTCCTCGCGATCGGCAGCCAAGAGCCGTTGGATATTTACCGGCTGGCTACCTCAAGAACTTCACCTGACCAGTCAGTCCATTTACATCCTGGTCATCTGCAGACTCCGACCACGCCCGCTACGACAAGGAGGAAGGAAGGAAGTGGAAGGGGAAGGAGGGGGGGGAAAAAAAAAAAGGGAAAAAGGGGGGAAAGGGGGGGGAAGGGGGGGGGGGGGGGGGGAAGGGGAAGGAAGGGAAATTAAAATTTCCCCTGGGCTGACCCCCTTGGGAAATAATCTGAGAAGGGGGGCCCCCCCCCCCTTCTGTCTGGGGGGGGGGGTTGGGGGGATAAAAGGGGGGGGGGGGAAAAAAAGAAAAAAAAGGGGGAAAAAGGGGAAAGGGAAAAGGGGAAAAAAAAAAAAAAAAAGAAAAAAAAAAAAAGGGGGGGGGGAAAAACAAAAAAAAAAACCGGGGGGGGGGGGGAAAAAAAGGGGGGGGGAAAGGGGGAAAAAAAAAAAAAAAAAAAGGAAGAAGGAAGAAAAAAAAAAGGGGGAAAAGGAAAGGGAAGGGGGGGGGGGGGAAAAAAGGGAAAAAAAGGGGAAAGCAAAAGGGGGAAGGGGGGAAGGAAAAGGGGAAAGAAGGAAGGAAGGAAGGAAGGGGAAGGGGAAAGGGGGGGAAGGAAAGGGAGGAAAGGGAAAAGGGGGGAAGGGAGGAAGGAAAAGGAAGGAAGGGGGGAAAGAAGGAAGGAAGGAGGAAAGGGAAGGGAAAGGGAAGGGAAAGGGGAAGGAAGGAAGGAAGAGGAAGGAACAAGGGAAGGAAAAGGAAGGAGGGGGGAGGGGGGAAAGGAAAAGGGGGAGAAAAGGGGGGGGGGGGAAAAGGGGAAGGGAAGGGAAAGGGAAGGGAAAGGAAAGGAGGGAAGGGAAGGGAAGGAGGAAAGGGAAGGAGAAAAAGGGAAAAAGGGAAAGGAAAAGAAGGAAGGAAGAAGGAAAGGGGGGGAAAGGAAGGGGAAGGGAGGAAGGGGGAAAGGGAAAGGGAAGGGAAAGGGAGGAAGGAGGGGGAAGGGAAAGGAAGGAAGGAAGCAAGGAAGGAAAAAAGGGAAAGGAAAGGGAAAGGGAAAGGGGAAAAAGGAAGGAGGAGACCCCAAAGAAAAGGGGGGGAAATTCCCGAAAGGGTTTTCCCAGGGGGGGGGTTGGGGCTCCCCAAAACCCGGCTAACGAAAGGTGGAGGAAGGGGAGAGAGAGAAGAGGAGGGAGAGAAGAGAGAGGAGAGAGAGAGAGAGAGAGGGGGGGAGGGGGGTGGGGGAAGAGGAGGGGTATTGAAGGGGGGAAACTGGAATTGCCCCCCGAGGTTGTTTAGCACAGGAAAAGGTGATGGTGGGGGGGGGGGGGGGGGGGGGGGGGGGGGGGGGGGGGGGGGGGGGGGGAGAGGCGACAAATGACCGGAGGATGAGAGAGGAAAGGAAGGGGGGAAGCCGGGACCGCCCCCGGGAGAGATGACTGCAGGGCGGAGGGAAGGGAAAATGGGAAAATCGGGTTTGGGGGTTGGCTGGGCGGGAAAATGTGGGGGGGGAGGGGGGAAAGGGGGGTGGGGGGGAGAGGAGAAGGTAGGTAGTGGGGGGGGGGGGGGGGGGGGGTGTGGGGGGAAGTGGGAGGGAAGAAGGAGGGGCGAAGTTCCCCCCTCCCCAAACCCCCCCCCACTCCCCCCCCCCACCCGGCCCAATCCTGCCGAGTGGGTTTTCCGCTGCATCCAAAATGACAACGGGACCTTGCGTCGCCCCCCCCCCCCCCTCCCCATAGGGGCCCTCTTGGGATTTTTGTGGTTTGCTCATTCAGTTCCTGGGCCCCCTCTCTGCCCTTCCCTTTCCCCCCCCCCCCCACCCCCCCCATGCCCCGGCTACCTTTCCCTAAAATTTGTAAAAACTGTCTTTTGCGTTTCTCTTCTCTCTCTCTCTCTCTTTTCTCTCCTCTTTCTCCCCTCTCTCTCGTGTCAGAGACTCCGTCTCTGTATTCACTTTTCCCCCCACCCATCCCCTTCTTCTTTGTCGCTTCCGTCCCCCTTCGAAATCAATTAAAAAGAAAAAGCCCTTATTCATTTGGAAAATTCATTTACAGAAACCCCCCCGAACTATGAATGGGTCAAAAAATTTAAAGATAAACTTGAAAATGAGCACTCAAAAATGAAAAAATCCCTTTTGGTGATTTTAACATTGATCTTTTAAAGCCCAATCATCGATGGATCCAAACAGTTGAGAATTTTGGACTTCATCAGGTAATTGAAACGACACTTGAATTACTCGCTTTCTGAACATGATTGATCACATTTATAGCAACACACAACAAAACATTGTAGAAGTGTGTTCTCCACCTTGTGGCTGCAGTGATCACCTACCTGTTTGCCTTACTTGGTTCAGGAAAGGCACAAAAATTCCAAGCCTGGACACAAGTTATTACCTATAGATCTTTTGCTACTTTGATAAAGACGCATTTCTCTTCGACTTAGCTCATTCATCTTTACCAAACGTGTATCAGTTCACTGATCCTGATGAAGCACTTCAATTCTGGCACAAGTCATTTACTTATGTCCATGACAAAACATGCTCCCTTTATAACTAAAGAGTAAAACATTCCCCCAAGCCTCCTTGGTTGACATGTCATCCAGGATGCGAGGCGTGAAAGAGACATGCTGTTAAAAGCAAAACAATTTCAAGATTTCAAAAAAACAACGAAATGAAGTTACAGCAATGTTACGTTCAGCGAAAAAGAAATACTTCCGAGATCTTGTATTGGAAGGTTCCAATAATTCTAAGTCGATTTGGAAAGCTATTAACATTCTCACAAAAAGAAAGTCGATAAAATGTCTGCCTCTATTAAAGGGCTTTCAACTGATGATTTAAATCACATTTTTCTAATATATCATCCTCAACACACAAGTGATAGGTCCTCTTTAAATAATTTGAGTTACTTAAAGAATTTTGTTACTCAAAAAATATAACATCGGACGCTGTCGTTCCTCCTATTACAGTGTTTGACGTTTACGTTCATTCTTACACATCTCCAGCAGACAGGCACACGTGGCCTTGATAATTTAGATGGTAAGATTCTTAAATCATGTGCTACTATCATCACAGACTCTAACTTATTTGTACAATCTCTGCATTGACAAAGCTATTTTATCCTTATATTCTTTAAGCAAGCCAAAATTGTTCCTATCTATAAATTGGAGATGAAACTAACCATCAAATTACAGACCTATTTCAATATTATCGGTCCTGTCGAAACTTTGGAAAACATGTCTATAAACATCTAATGTCACATGTTTCAGAGAACAATTTGCTTCATCCCAATCAATCAGGATTTAGAGAAAACCATTCATGCCAACAGTGCTTTAACTAACCTCGTCGAGGATTGGCTCGTAAACATCAATGAAAACGAATTCACGGGAGTATTGTTCGTTGACTTTGCAAAAGCTTTCGACGTCATTGACCATAATTTGCTGCTACGTAAGCTAGCCTTATATAGACTTTCCGACCAAACTCTTTCTCTTCTTACATCTTTTCTTTCTAACCGTCATCACAAGGTTTTCTTGGGTAACCAACAATCAAATTCCAGACACAAAAATTTGGTGTTCCCAAGGATCCGTTCTTGGTCTCTACTTTTTTTCTCTATATTAATGATCTTCCTTACACGTTACAGGAGGCGTATGTGAACTGTTTGCAGATGATACGTCTATTCATTCGAGCATTCTAATTTGAAGCAATTATCCACAACTCTGCAGAACAATGTTAGTAACTTAATTGATTGGACTGAGCTGAACCACATGTCTTTGAACGATCAAAAAACTAAATACATGATAATAACTTCGCGACAAAAACGGCAAAAAATAACCTTCAGTCTGCCCACTATACACATAGGTAGTACAGTCATTCATGAAGTTGATACTCACAAAGTTCTAGGTGTTACTATTGACAATAATCTTTCCTGGTCACCCATATCGATAGTTTATGCAAACGTATTTCCCAAAGGTTATTTCAACTTTCAAAAATTAAGAATTCCCTCGATGTTACAGCTCGAAAAAAAATTCTTTCATGCATTTATTTCATCATCTATCGATTATGCGTCAACGCTCTATGATCAATGCAGTGCAAACACATTAAGATATCTAAACAGGATCTATAAACGCTCTCTGAAGTTAGTACTTTTTAAAAGCTACTAGTTTGACGACTGAAGACTACTTAGCGCTGGAGATCCTTCCATTATCGTATAAACTACAGTTTAACAAAGCCGTTGTAATGTATCGAATAATGAACAGACTTGCTCCTTGTACACTAACCATACGATTTCCGCGAAATCAATCAAGATACACAAAAAATTTATTGTAATGAGAAAACCCAGAATTGATCTTTTTAAAACAAGCCTCGCCTATTCAGGAGGGGTCCTTTGGAACTCCTTACCAAATTACGTGAAAGATTTTAAAAAAGCATTAGCTCGTTTAAATCAGCTTACAAAGCATTTCTCTTTCAGGCACTAAAAACTTCTTAAAAAGTACACTACATATTTTAGACATGATATTCCTCTTCATGTCATATAATGCGAAAGAAAGAATATATCAGACATTGTGACCACTGTTATGTTTAAACAGTACTGTACAGTTTGTTGATGTTGTTGTCATTAGATCAATTCTTTCATGTGTGCGTGTGTGTGTGAGCGCGCGCGCGCGCATGGATGCTTGCACGATTTTGTCGTTTGCTTTTGTAGTATTAGTCTGTTACTTTTTACAGTTTGCAAGTTGACTAGTGTATTCACTTTTTCCTCTTTGTTGCCATATTGACTTGTGTGTTGTCCATGTGCTTTTTTTTTTTTCTTCTTTTTTTCCAGGGCTGGGTGGAAAAAAGCATGCGCAATTTGCTTATCTCATTACCCTGGTGAAATAACATTTCGTTCGTTTCTTCGTTCGTCCCTCCCTCCACACTCTTCCTCTCGCTACACACTGCGTTCTATTATTCTACATTGCTATGTATTCATTTTTGTTTATGAGTTGATAGTTATGCAGTTCTATACAATGTTTTCTTCCATATGTTAAAATAAATTTCGTTTGTTTGAAAGCTGGATGAAAAAAAAAGCCACTGACTTGTGCTTATTCCTTTCCTGAACGACAGTCTCTTCCAGTAGGTCACCCTTGGTCAACCTGATGTTAACTACTCCAAATGGAACGTCGGGGGCGATTCCGGAGGGGGGGGGGGGGGGGGGGAGAGTTGTCGGAATGAGCAGCTTGGGGGGTCTAAAAGAAAGTGTTATATTTTCTTTTTCCAATAGAAAGTCCTTATGCTGTGTCACTAAAAAAGAAAAAAAAAAAGGTTCGATTTCAATTACATGTTTTGCTTGTTTGTTTGTTTGGTTGGTTGGTTGGTTGGTTGGTTGGTTGGTTTTTTTCTTTTTCTCTTTTTTGAGCTCAGGATACCACTGTACAAAGAAAGAAAGAGAGAGAGAGAGAGAGGACGAGAGAGAGAGAGAGAGAGAGGGGGGCGAGGGGGGAGGAAGAGGAGAGAGAGAGTAGAGGAGAGATGAGAGAGAGAGAGAGAGAGGTTATATATATATATATATATATATATATTAATATATATATATATATACATACATTTTTTTAAAATCAATTTCTTTTTAACTGAAGAGACACGCAGCATTGGCCAGACGCTGTACGTATAGGCTAATTGGTTCTGAACACCATCGGAACGAAAATCCGCCGTGCCTCGCTGAGAAGTAATTCAGCAGAAACGGGGTCTGGAAAAAAATCAAAGAGTAGGCTGGAAACCATCATGACTGTCTTCAGATCGATCCATTGAATCATCTACATAAACCTCCCCACCACCCAACCTCCCCCCACCCCCCATACCCATACGTCCACCTGCGGAACAAACCTCGCTATTGGACGACCAGACCCCCCAAAGGCCCTGAGGCACCAGAAAGTCGCGAAGCCATCCAGAAGAGGACGATCATTCCTCGAACAAACCCGATCCTGTATGACCGGAGCTCTTCCCCGCACAGTGACCACCATCCTGACGTACTAGCGGACGTTCGTGGCATTGCCGAACTAGCAGGCGTCTTTATTGGACCGAAAAGGTTGAGGTGAGGTCAAGAGTGTATGGTCTTGGAGTGTATGCAAGCGACTACAGAAAAATTACGCAGTTTTTTTTAGGCGGTCATTGTGTCGAGCAAGGATGTGGGGGGAAATACAACACCAAAAACAAACAAAGAAGAAGAAAAAAAAGAAAAAAAAAAAGAAAAGAAGAAAGAAAAGAAAAAAAGAAAACCTCCGATGAAAAGAAAAAAAAGTGTCAAACTGCAATGAAAAAAAAATTCGAAGAAAGAAAGACAGAATGAAAGAAAAAAAGAAAAGAAAAGGAGAAGAAAGGAAGAAAAGAAAAAAATATGGTTCCGATTAAAAGGGGAAAGGGGAGGAAAAAAGTGTTTAAACTGCAATGATACCCAAAAAAAAAAATAAAAACTCGAAGAAAGAAAAGAAGAAAGGACAGAAGAAAGCTTTAAGACGACGAGAAGATCAATTTACAAGGGAAACAGTAAATAAGCTGAGTGATTCGTGACACGGTGGGTGAATAGGAGGAAATACCTGATGAACGTGAAGTGTTGGTTGTATGTTTGAGAAAACCTGGAGGAACCATGGAGTGTTGGGTGAATAGTGAGGAAAACTGGTTGAACGTGAAGTGATGGTTGCTGTGACATAACCTGATGAAACGTGAGTTATTGGGTGAATGGTTGACAAAACCTGATGAACCGTGATGTATTGGGTGAATGGTGAGAAAACTGGATGAACGTGAAGGTGTTGGGGTGATCTAGTGGTGAAAAACCTGATGAAAGTGAAGTGTTGGGTGAATAGTGAGAAAACCTGATGAACCGTGAAGGGTTGGGGATGGTGCAAACCTGATGAAACCGTGAAGTGTAGTGTTGGTGTGAATAGTGACAAAACCTGTTGAACCGTGAATGTGTTGGGGTGATGGTGAGAAAAACCTTGATGAACCGTGAAGTGTTGGGTGAATGTGACAAAAACCTGATGAACTGTGAAGTGTTGGTGATGGTGAGAAACTGCATGAACCGGAAGTGTTGGGAGATATGATTGGTGAGAAAAACCTGAATGACCTGTGATACAGGTGGAAGTATTGTAATAAAACCTGAATGTCCCGTGAACAAGGCTGGGTGCTCTGTGACTAAAGACTAGATTAAATTCATGTTGTTTTCAGTTCAAAATGGCAAGATGGCATAAGGGGTGTCACATGTCCAATCGAGTCCAGGCAAATTGGTTTACCCCCAAAAAAAGAAGGAAAATGAAGAGAAAGGAAAATCAGGCACAGTTTCTTATTTTAAACAATAACCAAACCCAAAAACGCCTGAAAAAACGGGGATCCATTTTCCGCGCTATCATCATGCGATATGTAATTTTGTTGTTGTTGTTAGAAATGGAATTAAAATCACCTTAGGTGGATCAGTTCCGAACAATAGTGGACGGATGCGGGAAAAGCGTCCGTTTGTGTCAATGTTCTTGAGAAGCGCGAGACTGTGTTCAGTCGTTTCAAGGTGAGCGTTTCACCCACTATCATCACCAAGGCGAATACAATGGAGCCTCCTACCTTATAACACCACACACACACACACACACCACACACACACACACACCACACACACACAAACACAACACTCGCACGCACGCCATAACACAAATACAACACACACTCGCACGCACGCGCACGCACACACACACTCACACACACACACACACACACACACACACCACACACGCACTCGCACACACCGATGAGTGTGTTAAAAAACACACAAAACTGGCTTGTCTGCACTCTGTAGAAAGCCCTCCCAACCACTTCTCTCTCTTTCAGGCACCAGTAGCCGTTTTGCAGGAATTATTTCAGATCTGAACAAGTATCTAAGAAAAAATATTCTCTCTCTCTCACTCTCTCTCTCTCTTCTCTCTCTCTCTCTCTCTCCCCTCCCTCTCTTTCTCTCTCCTCTTCTCTCTCCCTCTTCTTTCTCTCTTCTCCCCCCTTCTCTCTCCCTTCGTTTACAAGTTGCTTTCAGGGCCTCTTGCCCAAGTGTCTTAAGATTTGAGATCAGCGTGATCTGTTGTATGTGGTTATGGTGGTTACGAGCCATGGACAAGCTGTGAAAAAGCGGGGGAGGTGGGGGGGGGGGGGGGGGAGGGAAGACTAAACAAGCCTCAAGCAGTCAGCCCCAGTAGGCCTACTGCCCCCCCCCCTCCCCCCGTTCTGCTACAGGGCCACTACACCGTTGACGGGCATGCTTCGTTATTCCGGAGGGGGAGGGAGGAGGGGAGGGGAGAGAGCATGCGTGGTTTCACGCAGGAATCCGCTCGTTCCTGACTCTTGCACTCTGTATGTGTGTGGTGTGTGTGTCGTGTGCGTGCGTGGTGGTGTGTGTGTGTGTGCGTGTGTGTGTGTTGTGTGTGTGTGTGTGTGTGTGTGTTGTGTGTGTGTGTGTGTGTGAGTGTGAATGTGTGTTTGTGTGTGTGTGTGAATATGTGTGTGTTGTGTGGTGTGTGTGTGCTGTGTGTGTTGGAATGTGTGTGTTTGGTGTGTGTGTGTGTGTGTGTGTGGTGTGTGTGGGTTTGGTGTGTGTGTGTATAGGTGTGTTGTGGGTGTGTGTGTGTGTGTGTTAGTGTGGTGTGTGTGTGTGTGTGTGTGTGTGTGTGTGTGTGTGTGTGTTTGTGTGTGTGTTGTGTGTGATTATTGTGTGTGTGTGTGTTGTGTCGTGTGTGTGTGTTGTGTGTGAATGTGTGTGTGTGTTTTTGTGTGGTGTGTGTGTGTGTGTGTGTGTGGGTGTGTGTGCGCCCACATCCCATGTATTTGACATTACTGCCTCCTGAAGCGCGTATCCACCCCCTCCCTTTCCACCTCCTCCCACTTTCTCCCCTGTCCCTTCCGCCCCCCCCCCCCTCCCCCCTCCCAAAGAGACATGGAGATGAGATTGGGCCTCCGAGGTTGTCAGTATGGCCAATGATTACTGTCAAAATGCGGAAAGTGGCAAATCCAGCCAAAGATGAAATAACCAAAAATCAAACAAAAAGAGTTTGGAAGGTTATATGGGTGCACACATACACACACGTCCACGTACGCGCAGCGAATCTACTACCACCCACGTTGATCACCACATTATTCCCTTCAGTTATGTCATGAATACGGGTCACACAAATCCATCATGTCGCTGTAACACGCAATTCAAGATGCTCTGCATTTACTCTCATTTACTTGAAAACTAGAGCTACGGGGAGGGGGGGGGGGGGGAAGGGAGAGAGATAGTAGAGAGAGAGAGGGAGTGAGAGGCAGAGGAGGAGAGAGAGAGAGAGAGTGAGGAGAGAGACGACAGGACAGACAGACAGGAAGACAGAGAGGGGGTATTTAGGGAAAGTGGGGAAGGGTGGCTGAGAGAGGAGGGGGGGAGAGAGAGAGAGATGAGAGGATTGAGAGAGGAGAGAGAGAAGGTAAGCAGGAGAGAGAGAGAGAGAGAGAGAGAGAGAGAGACCAGACAGACAGGACAGAGAAGGGTAGAGAAGTGGGAAGGGGTGGCTGAGAGAGGAGAGAGAGAGAGAGAGAGAGAGATGAGGGGAGAGAGTGGAGAGAGAGAGGGAGAGAGAGAGAGAGAGAGGAAGACAGACAGACAGGGGTAGGAAATGAAAAGTGGGAAGGGTGGCTGAGAGAGGAGGGGGAGAGAGAGAGAGAGAGATGACGATTTCGAGGAGGTGAGAGAGTGGCGGGGGGAGGGAGAGAGCGAGAGCGAGACTGACAGGAGGGGATAGAGAAATGGGAAGGGTGGCTGAGAGGAGGAGGGAGAGAGAGAGAGGAGAGGGGAGAGTGAGAGAGAGAGAGAAGATGAGAGGAGAGAGAGAGAGGAGAGAGAGAGAGAGAGAACGAGAGAGAGAGAAAGAAAGAAGAGGAGAGACAGTGAGGAGAGGGAAGAGTACAGAGAAAAAGAGAGAGATGGGGATTCTTTTATAGTCTCTTTATATTGAGAGATTTAAACAACTCCTCTACTCGGTGGTGGGTGGAGAGGGGGGAGGAGAGAGAGAGAGAGGAGATGGAGAGAGTAGAGAGAGAGAGAGGAGAGATGGCGAGAGAGAAGAGAGAGAGAGTGCGACAGACAGGACAGTCTGGGTAGAGAAAGTGGACGGGTGGCTGAGAGATGAGGGGTGAGAGAGAGAGAGAGAGGGGTGGGGGAGGGAGAGAGAGAAGAGAGAGACAGACAGACAGAGAGGGGTAGTAGAGAAAGTTGGGAAGGGTGGCTGAGAGAGGAGGGAGAAGAGAGAGGGGGGGGGGTGAGAGAGAGAGAGAGAGAGATGAGAATGAGAGAGAGAATGAGAGAGGCGATAGTGAGAAAGGGAGAGAGAGAAAGGAAAGAGAGAGACAGTGGAGAGAGAGACTGACAGAGAATGAGAGAAGATGATCTTTTATAGTCTCCTTTATATTGAGAGATTTTAACACTCCTCTACTACGGTGGTGGGTGGAGAGGGGAGGGGGGGGAAGAGAGAAGAGAAAAGAGAGGTGGAGAGAGAGAGAGAGAGAGAAAGTAGAGAGAGAGAGAGAGAGGACAGATGGACAGAGACTGAGAATACAGTCAGAAGTCAGACAGACAGACACAGAGAGAGACAGAAACTGAGACTGAGGAGGAGAGAGCGTTGGGGTGGGGGGTGGGGGGGGTGGGGGGTGCAGGCGCAGAGGAGTGGGCGGGGGGGGGGGGGGAGGAGGAGGGAAGAGACACAGATACAGATTGCCCTGTAGGTAATTGGTATCGTTTTACACATCAGTAACTTTTCAAATGAAAGGCAATCCTGTTCAAATGTTAACAATAACATTTTGAGTTATTGATCCATCTTTTTGTAGGTTCTCTGTCATAAAAACACCTGTAAGTATTTACCAACACTCACACACACCACACACACAAAAACCCAAACCACAACACACAACATACACACACACACACACACACAACACACGCATACACGCACAACACACACACATACACACACACTCCACACAACACCAACCACACACCCACAAACACACACACACAACACACACACACACAGTCACACACACCACAACACACACACCACACACTCACCACACTCACACATATACACACACACCAAAAACCACCACACACACAACACACACACAACAAAACCACAACACAACACACACCACACCACCACACACACACAAAACACACACACACACACCACACACACACAAGTGCATCACAATCTTTCCACCAAATGTCAAAATCATTTCTAATTAACAATGAAGTTAGTTTTGTTCCAAACATATCAATAACACCTTCCTTTCAGTTTACTGTGTCACTGCCACATTTCAGTTTTACCTGTTTCGTATCTTACTTCAGTTTCAAATGTATACGGAAAATATTTCAGATTACCTGTGTCACGGTGAAAAAATTTAGTTTTACATGTATCACTGTATTATTTCACTTTTGGCTGTGTTGTTGTTGTTGTGGACCTGGCTATAAGACTCCAGGGTTCATCCAAAAGCGAAGTACTTGAACCAATGGTACAATTGCATCTGTGGGGATGAGAACTTGACGTGTGTGACATTTTAATTACCGCACGTGGGCAGCCACCTCCGACTTCGGGGGATTTGGAGGACGTTGAAAGATTATGCTGGAGGCTTGTCACAATGAAGACCAATCCCCGCATAAACTATACAGAGCAGAAACATTTTGATGTATCCTTGGTGGTTCTAGCCTAATGTATTGGCATGACAACAGCCTTAGCACTTTTACCTGTGCTTCACGATGATATTTTCAGTTCACCGGAGTAACTATCTTTCACGTAATAGCCTAGCCACATAAAAACTTTCGTGATCCTTTCCACGCAGACTTACGAATGCTATCAGATTTCAACGATGGATAGGAAGTCTGAAGCGAACCACCCTATATGGGTGTTTTGTCACTCTGTGGGAAGCATCTTGAGGAATTTAGCTCCATCTTCCGATCACCATGCAGAGGTGTTTGAATTCTTCCAGCTGGCTGACGCTAGGGTAGGTTTGAAAGGAGGTCAGGCACTGCAGGTGTTTGTCTCTTCAGCCTTGGCTGACGCTAGGGTAGGTTTGAAAGGAGGCCTGGCACTGCAGTGTGTTGTATCTCTGACTGCAGGTGTTTGTATCTCTCCAGCCTGGCGGACGCTAGGGGAGGTTTGAAAGTGAGGCCTGGCACTGCAGCTTGTCACGAAGTCTCAGACAAGAGAAAAGGAAAAAAAACACTCTGGCATCATCTTGATCTTGCGTACATCACTGATCGATTTAAAAAAAATAAAGTTGATGTTCTATGGCTCTATACGCCCTGCTTTCAGTTTCAGTTTCTTCAAGGAGGGGCCGTACTGCAGTGCATGCGGGACTAGTCCATTACGCTACTCCACATCCGCTAAGGGTTTTGAGACCATAATAATTAGATGATTTGATGTGGTGGATATGAATTAACAACAAGATGAGCCAATTGAAGAAGAGGGTCTCGTGGCTACGACCAGGGATGTATGACCTACGCATTAGCCAACGCCTGTCTGCTGGCTCTCTCCTCACTCTGGGAGTGTAGCTCATGTTATTTGACTTAACTTCTATCTTTTCCCTCCCACGCCCCATTCCAATCTCGTTCTCCCCTCCCTCTCTGTCTGTCTGGTCTCTCTCTGTATTGGTGCTGGCTGGCTGGCTGCTTCTCTCTCTCTCTCTCGCTCTCTCTCTCTCTCTCTCTCTTCTCTCTCTCTCTCTTTCGTGACACATGTGTGTGTGTGTGTGTTGTGTGAGTGTGTGTGGTGTTGTGTGTCGTGGTGTGTGTGTGTGTGTGTGTGAGATGGATATATAATTATGCTGTTCGTGAGTGGATCGGTGTGTTCTTCGTTCTCCATGTAGCCAACGCTGGTCAGACCTTGTGTGCCTACCTCCCATGGGGTTTTTTATTTTATTTTTTATTATTGTACGCATAGTGAATGTACCGTGTGTGATGATGTATAGGATGGGCCCATATGTGTGGTGGGCGCATGTGC
>JAFLJL010007962.1:15000-26842 GCA_018398815.1 Conus ventricosus | reverse complement strand
GAACCTGCATGCACTTTCTGTACAACAGAACCATGACAGTGCTTGCTTTCCCCAAAACCCTTCACACAGAACCATTGACAGCTGCTTTCGATGGTAAAAAAAGCCATTACATACACAGAACCATTGACAGTGCACTTTCTGTACTGTGAACCATTCACACAGAACCATTCACACAGAACTATTCCACAGAACCATTCACACAGAACCATTGACGTGCACTTTCGGCATTCGCTATGGTACTCAGTCCCCTGATTTGTTAAAGCGTATATAGACCTCAGATTTCTTTAGTTACGTCACTGAAAGACCAAAAAACAAAACAAACAAAAAAACACCCCTCCTTTTGATCGTTGCACTCTCAAAATTCTAATGCAGCAATAAACCCATGTAACTATCATTACACTTTTTACATTCTGTGCATCAGTAAACACCATGTAACTATCATTACACTTTTTAAATTCTATGCAGCAATAAACACCATGTAACTATCATTACCCTTTTTAAATTCTATGCAGCAATACACACCATGTAACTATGATTACCCTTTTTAAATTCTATGCAGCAATACACACCATGTAACTATCATTACACTTTTTAAATTCTATGCAGCAATACACACCATGTAACTATCATTACACTTTTTAAATTCTATGCAGCAATACACACCATGTAACTATCATTACACATTTTAAATTCTATGCAGCAATACACACCATGTAACTATCATTACACTTTTTAAATTCTATGCAGCAATAAACACCATGTAACTATCATTACACTTTTTAAATTCTATGCAGCCATAATCACCATGTAACTATCATTACACTTTTAAAATTCTATGCAGCAATAAACACCATGTAAACTATCATTACACTTTTAAAATTCTATGCAGCAATATACACCATGTAACTATCATTACACTTTTTAAATTCTATGCAGCAATACACACCATGTAAACTATCATTACACTTTTTAAATTCTATGCAGCAATAAACACGATGTAACTATCATTATACTTTTTAAATTCTATGCAGCCATAATCACCATGTAACTATCATTACCCTTTTTTTTAATTCTATGCAGCAATATACACCATGTAACTATCATTACACTTTTTTTAATTCTATGCACCAGTAAACACCATTTAACTTTCGTTACCCTTTTTAAATTCTATGCAGCAATAAACGCCATGTGAATATCATTACCTTTTATACATTTTATGCAGCAATTTAAATACCGTGTAACTATCATTACACTTTTAAAAACAAATTATGCAGCAATAACTACCATGTAACTATCATTAAACTCTTGTTCACTCTCTCCGCTGTTGGTCGGCAGACGATTGGCGTCGGTATAATTTCTCTTCAAAAGGCCTGTCTTCAGGGCCACCAGGTGGCCCTGTTCATGCTCGGGTGACGATGATGGTCCTGTGCCACGTGAGGTCGCCTCAAAGATGGAGCAGGACGAAAGTCGCTGGAGCGCTGCACGAGTCCCTTCTATGGTCCACGCAGACTAGGGCCGGGAGGGCAATCTTTTTTTTTTCCCCAGCCCAATCCCCAGAGGGACACCGCCATGTCCGATCCTCAAAAGCGTGGTATCCCGGGCCACGCTCATTGTAGTCGGGCACCGCTCCATCGCCGATCGCCCCACATCTCTAGGAGCCGTTCCCCGGCGACACAGGCTAGACCCGCCGTCACCCATACGGCTGGAAGGTTCGCTGCGCCGCCTGACACTGACCTCCACATCAGTGTTCCCTCACTGAATGCCACCTCGCCGGGAACGTTCTGTGGGGGGTCACAGCACCAACAAATCAAAGGGGGACTGTCGTTGGACGGACGTGGTGGCGCCCCCGGAGGGAGAACTCACTCACGCTGGCTCCGCGACTAAGCTATTATTGTCAGGAATAGTTTAGTTTACGCCCTCATAGCGAAAGCTTTTAAGGACATTCTTTCATTCACGACAGCCCTTTGGAAAATACTATTTTTATCCTCAGTTAGGGCTTAAGCAGGTAGTGTTGGGCCTATGTCGGTTTTCGGAACAGGCACCACTGAACATCACCGAAGTGACTCGGCAGAAAGTGCAGTGCCCTCCTACGGTGGGTTGACTCGGGCAACTTGACTTTGACTGCTTCCTTTTTGGGGATTGTCGGTGATGCGGCTGTGGCAGAACCCAAGCCAGGGTGTGTGTGTGTGGGGGGGGGGGGGGGGGGGGGGGGGGGGGGGGAGGGGGGGGAATGAGTGACGTGGGGTGCAAGCCCAGAAGATGAGACAGAAGAAGAAGAAGAAAAGAAGAAAAGGTTTCAGTTTCAAAAGGCTACACCATATCCGCTAAGTTTTGAGACCACACTGCGTATGATTTAAAGCTGATGGATAAATGAAATGACTTAATGACCAAGGTGAGAGATTTTTAAAAAGAGGGTGTCGTGGCTACGACTTAGCAGACTCCTGACCTACGCATAGCCCAACGCGCTGGTCAGACCTTGAATACCCTAGCTAACATTGGTTGTGTCATTTTTGTCTTTGTATAATTATTGTGTGGTGGTAAGTGTCCCACATGTGTGTGTATAGGTGGGTGGGCAGGGACCCGTGTGTGCGAGCGCCCCGTGTGTGTGGGTTTGGTGTGTGTGTGTGTATGCTTGATGTGTATGTGTGTGCGTATGCGTGTGTTGCGCGCATACGATGTGCACGCTCGTATGTGGTTTTTGCGCGTGGTACACACATATGGGGCGTGCGTGCGTATGGTGTGTGTGTGTGTGTGTGTGTGTGTGTGTTTTGTGTGTGTTGTGTGTGTGATTTGTGGGCTTGTGTGAGCATGCTCCTGGGGCGCACGCATATGGACATGTATGTGTACATATATGAAGAAGAAGAAGAAAAGGAGGAGGAGGAGGTAAAAGAGGAGGAGACAGTACGCTTATGACAGCGGTAATTAACCCCCTTCGTGCCTACAGTCACTTCATCCATTATGACTTGAACAGGTAGATCACGAGAACGCCACCGGCGTCGATACCACTTGTGTAAGTGAATACCACCGTCCACCCCACCCCCACCCCCCACCCTCCCCCCGGGATCCCACCCGACCCGACCCCACCCGACCCCCCCCCCCCCTTCCTCACATCACCTCCACCATCACTGTCCGCCTCCCCACCATCCTTTGCTTCGCTCTCCTCCCCACTTTCCCCTGGTCTTTTCCCCTCTTTCCCCTCTCTTCAGTCAGACCAATAACCCAGGCCCCCCCTTTTGCTCAGCAAGCCCCTCGGCGCTCAATGATCGTTTCACAGCAGCCTGACGCAGCTGCTGCTGTTATGCTGATGCGTGCATGCTCTGTCTGCCTGTCTGTCTGTCTGTCCCTGTCTGTCTGTCTGTCTCTGTCTGTCTGCCCTGCTCTCTCTCTCTCTCTCTCTCTCTCTCTCTCTCTCTCTCTCTCTCTGTCTCTGTCTCTCTGCAGTTAAAAAAATTTTTATGCAGATTTTCTCTCTCTCTCTCTCTCTCTCTCCCTCTCCTCCCTCCCCCCCCCCCCTCCTCTCTCTCTGCAGCTAAAACAATAATCAGCAGACTGCCTCTCTCTCTCTCTCTCTCTCTCTCTCTCTCTCCCCTCTCTCTCTCTTCTCTCTCTCTCTCTGTCACGGAAAAAAATAGAAAAACCGATTCGGGTTAGTCGCCGCCAGTTAAATTTCGGACATAAGTCCAAACCCAAACATTCTGGTCTCCAGGCAGACGATTTTCGGTTTCGCGTCAGCCAATTAGGCACAGCGAATAGCTATTTTTAGTCCTCACGGAGACAGCACTGCCAGCAGACAGACTAAGTAGCTGGACCGACGTCTCGAGAAGTCTGGCCAGACGGGTCTCGGCGCCTGGGTCAGACTGATCTAGCCAATTTGCGACCAGCGCCCACAGTTAAGCCAGACGTCGCGGGTTTGAAAAGGAAGGGGAAGGTATTGTGTGGGGGGGGTAAATCAAGCAATTAATTAAATAAACCCATTGACCACCACAGAGAGCAAGGGCCAGTAGATGTGACTTTGACGATTTGAACGTCCAATGGAATGAGAGGGAGGTAACCCCCAGTAGAAGGCGGGAAAAATACTGACCAATGGTACTCACCCTTTGACACATAGGATGAGGATAAGAGAGTGAGGAGAGTGAAGATGGGGGAGGAGAACGAAAAACAGACAGAGAGGAAGAGGTTCTGGGTGTAGGCTCTGCACGAAGAAGAGCAGAGAGATGAGAGGAGTGAACAAACCGAGTTGAAGCATTAGCACTAGATAGAGTCTGCAGAGGAAGGACAAGGAGAGATGTTGAGAGAGAGAGTTGCTAACTGTGAAGAGAAAAAAAAAGAAAAAAAAAAAGAAAAGCAACCATGTCCATTTGTTAGAGCAGACTAGAAGAGAGAGAGAGACAGAGAGAGAGAGAGAGAGAGAGAGGGGAGAAGAGAAGAGAGAGAGAGAGAGAGAGAGAGTGCAATGCGTTTATGCGGGAAAGAAAGAAAGGAGAACAGATCGATGTCAGTAGTCACTGTTCGATCTGAACCGGGGTTCGACCTCATACCTGGCAGCGCCACTTTCATCAGCAGTCCCAACCTGACCAACGCCAGCGGTCTAACCTGACCATGCCAGCAGTCCAACCTGACCAGTGCCAGCGGCCCCAACCTGACCAGTGCCAGCATTTTGTGTCGTGACTGGTGTTTGTGAAAGTGACAGTGAAAAGAAAAGAAAGAAAAAAAAAAGAAGAAAAGAAAAGACAGGATTCGTGAATAGTTTAAGATCACCGGGCCCAGGTAAAGTAGAAATCTATTTTATACCGGGTTAGTTAATGATGATTTAGATAAATGGTTTTTGTAAAGTTAAAGGAAAGAGAGAATGTTTTATTTTTTTTGACTCCAATGCTTGATGTTTCTTTCCATGATTATGGGGTAGTAAAGTTTAGATTTTACTAGTGGTTTGTTTTTGACGAATGCATGATATATGAATGAGATTGTGAGCAAGCTGTGATGGTTTTTGGGGCTGTGCGCTAGTCCTTCCTCCACTGACATACCCCGAGGTTTGACAATTTATTGGCGAGCCTGCCAGGAAAAACTGGCCCATTTATTATAATTGTTCAATTTCCTCAGAGAGGAAGCGGGGTGGGATTCAAATATGTAATCCAAGACAAGGTAGTGTCTTACTGTATGTTTCCAAGATATTAAATACTAGGCTTGGCATTGCTTCCAGATAGTTAACACTGGGCTTGGCATTCAGCCCCAAGTACTTATTTCGCACAGATTGCCTATAATTCGCTCTCATAGTTGGGTCAGGGCGCTAGGCGCTTATAAAAACAAATTTAAAGTTGTCCCAAGCTAATTTTAAATCATTCATAGGATTGTGCTATTACGTCACTCGTGTCGGTAACCACCAGTTTGGCTGTCGTAGTAATGAAAATCTTTTTCAGAAAAAAAAAGATATAATGGCTGACGAAAAGAACACCCCTTTTGAACAACTTGTGAGCGTCGCCGTGATTTAGGCTACTGGGGAGAAGAGTTGCGAGCATTCGTTGAAACCCAACAAAAATGGAAAGAGATGAGCGAGCGGGAAAAACGCCGTGTCGCAGTAGAAGCGCAGAAAACGAAAGATTAAGGATCCAGGCTAAATGAAATCAGGCTAGGAAACGCAGGAAACAGAAAAAATAAAGCAGAAACAGAAAGATTAAGGATTCAGGCTAATGAAAATCAGGTTACGCAGGGAAAAAGAAAGGATTAAAGCTAGGGGAAAAGCAGGAAACAGAAAGAATAAAGCAGGGAAAAAGAAAAGTTAAAGATTCAATTAGAGTTAGAAAAAGTGAGAACACAGAGGGGGACCACTGATGATGGTAGTTCAGTTTCCAGTGACCCTGCGCGCAGTTAGCCCCCCGACCAAAGTTGCCAAATTCTCTGAAGGATCAGATTCGATTTATGCGTACATCAGTCGCTTTGAAACGTTTTGCTACTAGTCGGGTTGGCCTTCAGAAGAATGGGGGGGTCATTTTGTCAGCGCTATTGACGGGTAAGGGATTACAATTTCACTGCGTACCAGCCGACCAACAATCTGATTTTTGGGGCTGTGAAAGGAGTCTTGATGAAGGGATTGACCCCACAAGAGGAAGGGTTTAGAAAAAATTTCGATCAGCTAGATTACAAAACAGTGAAACGTACACTCAGTTTGTGCACGTTTAAATCACTATTTTGAGAAGTGGTTAGAGTTGAGTGGGTACGAGAAAGGATTCACTGAGTTGAAAGAGCTGGGTTATGAAAGAAAAAGATTTTTTCAGGTTGCGGCCCTGAGTTAAATATACATTTGAAAGAGAGACAGCCAGGACAGCAGGGAGTTGCTGAAGTTAGCAAGGTGTACAGGGAGGCACTTTTGGGCACTAAGGTGCAGGAGAAACAGGGCCAGGCACAGTGAGAAGAGTGCAAGGGGACTAGAGGGGTTTTCCCGCAAAGTGTGCAACCCAGTGGTGGAGCAGAAAGGAGGGCAAAGGGACAATAGGTGTTTCATTTGTCACAAGAAGGGACATGTGGCGAGGGATTGTCGCATGAGGTTCCCGAAGCAGCAGCCTTGCAAGAGGTTTATAAGGGTCGCCAGGGGAAAACGACCTGCAGTGGAACCAAAAGGGATCCGATCTGAAGAGGTGGAGTGCGGCCTATGGCTAGTACTGGACAGCAGTCAGTGTCAGGGGTGGAGGGCACTAGGGTGAGTGGTTCATTACCATGGAAAAGGGTGGATTGGCCAGCAGAGGGTGAAAGTGTACGGGACACTGGTTGTTCATGTGGGGTAAATAAGAACAACGCTGGTCGGGAAGGGATTTGACAGGGCAAATCCAGACCTGTACTCTAATCGATGGCACTGAGAGGGAGTTCCCCGTTGCTAAGATAGAAGTACGTACCCCTTACTTCTCAGGCGAATTGTCTGCGCTGGTGATGGAGAAACCCCTTTATATTTGATCATTGGAAAATTTCCAGGTGCAAGGGTTCCAGGGGATCCTGAGTTGTTTAACTGCCCACAGGGGCACAGTTTCAAACACGGCAAGAAGGAGGAAAAGGTTGATAAGCCGTTAGTCGTTCCAGCAAGGAAGTCAGGCATAGATGTGTCGCCTGATGAGTTTAGGGGAGCGCAGGAACAAGACCCTTCGCTCGTGAAGTCTTTGGGGGTTGGCAAAGAGGGGAGAGAAACGGTGGTTAGAGGAGGTGAGACAGAATTTCTGGTGAAAGGCGGGTTTTTTGTACCGAGTGTTTACCAAGGGGAAGACAGGTAAGGTAACAACTCAGAGGTACCAGCATGTTATCGTGACACTGTCATGTCATGGGTCACGATCGCTCATGGGGGTCATCCGGCACCGGCAAAACAGCTGACCGAATCTTTGATGATTTTCATTGGCCAGGAGCAATGGCAGACATAAAGCGGCTTCTGCATGTCATGTGACGTGTGTCCAAAAGGTCAGCCACGAGAGGGGTGAAGAGGAAGGCGCCTCTTAAACAGCCCCCTTTAATCGACACACCATTCAGGAGAGTGGCTGTTGATCTGATCGGGCCCAATCTCGCCCTGTTCCCCAAAGGTAGGGCACAGGTATGGGGTTGACGCTCGTGGATTACGTGACCAGATAAACCAGAAGCAGTCGCATTGAAAGGCGTAGATACGCAACAGTCGACAGAATGGTAGGAGCTGACTATTTAAGCCGTGTAGTCTAGCAAGCTGCAACTCAGAGGGAAATCAGCATATCCGGGTGCATAGCTACTTTGTAAATAAAATGTGTGGATTACAGTAATGTTGAGTGGATATGGTTCATTCCCATTTGCTATGGTTTCATATTTTCTTTGTGAGACTTGTTTTATGTAAATGTAGTTTTTGTTTGGGGCATACGTCGCTTGTGTAGTAAGCACTGGTTCGATAAGTGAGGATAGAAATTCCTCAGTGAGGTACGGATCGTGGTCATATTAGATTGTGCTCTTTAAAAGTAGTCGTGAAAAGAGAGGTGGCAAATCCGCAGGTAGGGGAATTGCATAGGTGCGCACAGAGGTTATCAGAAAATGAGTTGAAAAAAAAAGGCAAAAGCGCACGTTTATGATAACCCATTGGGGTGATATTTACGAGTGATATATGCTGATAATTTTGTAAACCCTTGTGTAAATAAATTTTTGCAAAAACTTGCAAAGTGTAGCTGTGGGGTCAGCAAATTCGGTTTTTGTTGTTTTTTGTACCGTTGTTTTGAGACAATGCTGAGCATAGTCTTTTGCAAGGGAAATTGTCACGGACAAAAATAGAAAAACCGAATTCGTGGTTATCGCCAGCCAGTTCAATCGGACATAAGTCCAAACCCAAACATTCTGGTCTCCAGGGAGACACTTCGGTGTCGGCGTCAGCCATATTAGGCACAGCGAATAGGCTATTTTTAGTCCCACGGAGACACACTGTCCAGCAGTACAGACTAAGTAGCTGGACCGACGTCTCGAGAGGTCTGGCCAGACGGGTCTCGGGGCCTGGGTCAGACTGATCTAGCCAATTGCGACCAGCACCCACAGTTTTAAACTAGACGTCGCTGGTTGAAGAGGAAGGGGGGAAGGGATTGTGTTTGGGGGGGGTAAAAATCAAGCTAATTAATTAAAAAGACCCATTGACCACCACAGAGAGCAAGGCCAGTAATGTGACTTGATGATTTGAACGTCCCTGGAATGAGAGGGGTAACCACAGTAGAAGGGGGGGAAAATACGACCAATGGTACTCACCCTTTTACACATAGGATGAGATAAGAAAGGAGGAGAGTGAAGATGGGGGGAGGAGAACGAAAACAGACAGAGAGGAAGAGGTTCTGGGTGTAGGCTCTGCCGAAAGAAGAGCAGAGAGATGAGAGGAGTGAACAGAACCGAGTTGAAGCATTAGCACTAGATAGAGTCTGCAGAGGAAGGACAAAAGGGGAAAATGTTGAGAGAGAGAGTTGCTAACTGATGAAGAGAAAAAAAAAAGAAAAAGAAAAGAAAAGCAACCATGTCCATTTGATAGAGCAGACTAGAAGAAGAGAGAGAGAGAGAGAGAGAGAGAGAGAGAGAGAGAGAGAGAGAGAGTGTCCAATGCCCTTAATGCAGGGAAGAAAGAAAAGGGGAACAGATCGATGTCTAGTAGTCACTGTATGATCTGAACCGGGGGTTTGACCTCATACCTGGCAGCGCCACTTTTCTCAGCAGTCCAACCTGACCAACGCCAGCGGTCAACCTGACCAGTGCCCGCAGTCCAACCTGACCAGTGCCAGCGGTCCAACCTGACCAGTGCCAGCAGTTTGGTCGTGACTGGTGTTTGTGAAAGTGACAGTGAAAAAAAAGAAAGGAAAAAAAAAGAAAAAAAGAAAAGACAGTGATTCGTGAATAGTTTAAGATCACCTGGCCAGGTAAAGTAGAAATCTATTTATACCCGGGTTAGTTAATGATGATTTAGATAAATGGTTTTGTGAAGTTCAAGGAAAGAGAGAATGTTTTATTTTGTTTGACTCCATATGCATTTATGTTTCTTTCCAGATTATGTGTAGTAAAGTTATAGACTTTACTATGGTTGATTTTGACGAAAGCATGATATATGAATGAGATTGTGAGCAAGCTGTGATTTTGTTTTGGGGTGTGCGCTAGTCCTTCCTCCACTGACATACCCCGAGGTTGACTCTCATCTCTTCTCTCCTCTCTCTCTTCTTCTCTCTCCTGCCTCTCTCTCATCTCTCTCTCTGTGTTTCCCTCTGTCCTCCGTCTCTCTCTCCGCGCACTTGTTTCAGTGAATAAACTCTTGACGATGAATGAGTGTTTCCCTTGCTATTTGCGGATATATTGTTAATGGCGATGTGATTTCTTGTTTGCTTGAGATAATGTACCTACCCCCATAACATTAGGGCGACCAAGTTATTGCCATAAGTTTTTCCTTGTCTGTCTCTGTCTGTCTGTCTCGTCTCTCTACTCTCTCTCTCCTCTCTCCTCTCCTCTCCTTCTCTCTCTCTCTCTCTCTCCCTTCATAATCTCTCTATTCTCCTCTTCTTCTCATTCACACGCGCAGCTAAAAAAAATTACCAGCAGATTTCTCTCTTGCTCTCTCTCTCTTCTGTGTCTGTCTCTCTCTCTTTCTCTCTCTCTCTCCCTCCCTCTCTCTCTCTCTCTTTCTCTCTCTGTCTCTCTCTCTCCGCCTCAAATCCATCTCTCTCTTTCCCTCCTTCCTTCCTTCCTCTCTCTCTCCTTCCCTCAGTCTCTCTGTCTTCTTCTGTCTTCTGTCTGTCGTCTGTCTTCTGTCTTCTGTCCTGTCTGTCTCTCTCTCTCCTCTCTCTCTCTTCTCTCTCTCTCTTCTCTCTCTCTCTCTCTCTCTCTCTCTCTCTCTCCGCTCTCTCTCTCTCTCTCCTCTCTCTCTCTCTCTCTCTCTCTCTCTCTCCTTCCTCACTCTCTCTCACTCTCTCTCTCTCGCACTCTCTCTCTCTTCTCTCTCTCACGCTCCCCTTCCCTCCCTCCCTCCCCCTCTCTCTCGCTCCCCTTCCCTTCCTGCCTCTCTCCCTCCTTCTCTCTCCATCCCCTTCCCTCCCTCCCTCCCTCTCCTCTTCTCTGTCTCCCTCTCTAAAACAATTACTTGCAAACGAAAATGTGCATATTACAAGAGATATTGCTATGTATATTTATTATGCATTGAAACAAAGAGAAGAACTCGTATCCCACACAGTATATTTGTTACGGATGCGTTGGTGTGTGTCTGTCTGACTCACAGAAATTCGGATGCGTGTACGATTTCTAATTCACACACACCCACACATTCGAAACATGGACAGCCAGGCAACAAGTCAACGTTTTCTTTTTTTATGCTGCCCGAGCCATCAAAACAAAAACGCAAATGCTCAAAAAACACAGCAACATACAACAATATCAGTTCAGCGGGATAACGTACGCCGTAACTCTAGGCGTACAATTCATATAGATATATACTATTTATTTTCTTTGGCCGCGCCCGGCTCAACTCGGCAGTCCACAGACGTCGTAAGTCTCTCGTGATGAATGCTGTAGAAGAAGTCCTCTCCTGGGACTCACACAGTCAAGAGGAGCAGCTCGCAGAGTCCCCACAGAACCGAAGCGACGCCTCTGTCCACAACAGGAGCGAAGGCTCCAACACAAGAAAAGCTGCGGCTCACACACAAAATAAGACGTTGGTTCTAACAGCGGAAAGCGACGGCCCTGGTACAGCAGAAGCGACGGCTCTGGTACGACTGGCCCAACAGGTCGCTGGTTCAAATACCTCAAGAGCGGGGGCTCTGGCTCGGCAGCAGCGGCGGCTCTGGCACAACTGGCACGTCGGGTTACTGTCGACTCCCTCGTCGACCTCTCCACACCCTAGCGGGGCGGAGACAGGGGTAGATCTCGGCTACACCCAGACCCTCTAGCAGTGGCAGCCAGTTCCCGGTCACACCAGGACAACGACTTTACCTGGGGAACTGACTGCCACAGCAACCAGTTCAGGAGTCCCTCTTCGGCCACTGGGAAGGTGCACTGCCAGAACTGCTGCAGAGACTGTCTGATCGTTTCAGCTCACCTGACTTATACATAGAGACTGTCTGATCGTTTCAGCTCACCTGGCTTATACATAGAGACTGTCTGATCGTTTCAGCTCACCTGGCTTATACATAGAGACTGTCTGATCGTTTCAGCTCACCTGGCGTATACATAGAGACTGTCTGATCGTTTCAGCTCACCTGGCTTATACATAGAGACTGTCTGATCGTTTCAGCTCACCTGGCTTATACATAGAGACTGTCTGATCGTTTCAGCTCACCTGGCTTATACATAGAGACTGCCTAATCGTTTCAGCTCACCTGGCTTATACATAGAGACTGTC
>JAFLJL010007962.1:0-7500 GCA_018398815.1 Conus ventricosus | reverse complement strand
CACAGCACAGTACAACACAACACAGCACAGTATTTAGAAACATCACAGCCCAATTTCAACAGCACAGTATATAATACAAACAGCGCAGGACAACTACAACACAGCTCAGTATTATACAACACATCAGAGTACAACACAACACAGCACAGTACAATGCAACACAGCACAGTATAATACAGACAGCACAGTACAATACAACACAGCACAGTACAATACAGACACACAGTACAGTCCAGTAGAGCTTCGCTGAACACATTGTATGTAATACAGTACAGAACAGTACAACACAGCACTGCACAGCACATAACAGAATGCAATACCCTGCATAGCAGTACAGTACAGTACAGCGCGAAACACCAATGTACAACGCTACGCCGTAAACACAGCACAGTGCAGAACAATGCAATACAACACGGTACAGTGCAGTACAGCACCGTACAACGCAATAGAGTACAATACAGCACAGTAGAGTGCAGTATAGCGCAGTACGATGCAATAGGGTACAATACAGCACAGTAGAGTGCAGTACAATGCAATAGAGTGCAATACAGCACAGTAGAGCACAGTACAATGTACTAGGGTACAATACAGCACAGTAGAGTGCAGTAGAGCACAGTACAATGCAATAGGGTACAATACAGCACAGTAGAGTGCAGTACAATGCAATAGAGTGCAATACAGCACAGTAGAGCACAGTACAATGCAATAGGGTACAATACAGCACAGTAGAGCACAGTACAATGCAATAGGGTACAATACAGCACCGTACAGTGCAGTAGAGCACAGTACAATGTACTAGGGTACAATACAGCACAGTAGAGTGCAGTAGAGCACAGTACAATGCAATAGGGTACAATACAGCACAGTAGAGTGCAGTACAATGCAATAGAGTGCAATACAGCACAGTAGAGCACAATACAATGCAGTAGGGTACAATACAGCACAGTAGAGTGCAGTAGAGCACAGTACAATGCAATAGAGTGCAATACAGCACAGTAGAGTGCAGTACAATGTACTAGGGTACAATACAGCACAGTAGAGTGCAGTACAATGCAATAGGGTACAATACAGCACAGTAGAGTGCAGTATAGCACAGTACAATGCAATAGGGTACAATACAGCACAGTAGAGTGCAGTACAATGCAATAGAGTGCAATACAGCACAGTAGAGCACAGTACAATGTACTAGGGTACAATACAGCACAGTAGAGTGCAGTAGAGCACAGTACAATGCAATAGGGTACAATACAGCACAGTAGAGTGCAGTAGAGCACAGTACAATGCAATAGGGTACAATACAGCACAGTATAGTGCAGTATAGCAAAGTACAATGCAATAGAGTACAATGGAGCGCAGTATAGCGCAGTACGATGCAATAGAGTACAGTACAGCACAGTACAGTGCAGCACAATGCAATAGAGTACAATACAGTGCAGTATAGCGCAGTACAATGCAATAGAGTACAATACAGCACAGTATAGTGCTATATAGCGCAGTACGATGCAATAGAGTACAATACAGCACAGTGCAGTATAGCACAGTACGATGCAATAGAGTACAATACAGCACAGTACAGCGAGTACAATGCAATATAGTACAATACAGCACAGTACAGCGAGTACAATGCAATATAGTACAATACAGCACAGTACAGCGAGTACAATGCAATATAGTACAATACAGCACAGTACAGCGCAGTACAATGCAATATAGTACAATACAGCACTGTACAGTGCAGTACAGCGCAGTACAATGCAATATATAGTACAATACAGCACTGTACAGTGCAGTACAGCGCAGTACAATGCAATAAAGTACAATACAGCACAGTACAGGGCAGTACAATGCAATATAGTACAATGCAGTACTGTACAGCACAGTACAGCGCAGTACAATACAATATAGTACAATACAGCTCTGTACAGCACAGTACAGCGTAGTACGATGCATTAGAGTACAATACAGCACTGTACAGTGCAGTATAGCGCAGTACAATGCAACAGAGTACAGTACAAGACAGCACAAGCACAGTATATTACTGCATAGTACAGTATCATACAGGGCAGTGCAATCCAATACAGTACAGTGCAGTATAGCACAGTATAATGCAATAGACTGCAATACAATGCAGCTCAGTGCAGTATATTACTGCAATGTACAATGTCATACTGCGAAGTGCAATCCAGCACAACACAGTACAGTATAATACAGCAGAGTACAACGTATAGCAGACAGTACAACACGGTTAGTATAATACCACACCGCACAGTACAGTACAATACAATACAATACATACAAGACAGTGTGAAACACAGCAGTTGAATACAGTTGACTACGGTACAATACCTATGTAAGAATATAGGTTTCTGGATTCTGGATTCAACACTAGAAAAGTAGTTAAAGACTCAGTAAGTTTGGATTCTGAGTCTTTAACTACTTTTCTAACGGTACAGTACTGTTTTTTGTTCAATACGAGACAGTATCGCAGAGCTCACTACAATGGGCCTTTTATCTTTCACAGAAGTTTTCAAGAATAATTCCAAGTAAGCCTGCCAAAAAACAAACAAACAAACACAAAAAAAGGACGAGCAAGTCACAAGACAAAACACGACGCGTCTCGACCTTTTAGGCCTTATTCAGGCAAGAGAAGCAATTAACGTTCAGGATATTGAAAACGAAGAACGAGCCAATCACTCGCTTATCTTCTCATATTCGTGCAAGATGGGCGTTGATCTGAACCATCATTTAACAGAAGAAATGATAGACCCTCAGTTTTCGATTACGGGCTTATTTATTTCATTCATTTATTTATTTATTCATTTCTTCAAGGTTAAGTCTACTGGTCGTAGGAGCAAAGAAACTGTCAGAGTTTGGCTTTTGTGTCATGGGGCACGGCACGACGGAGGGCGGAGCCCATCCCTCTCCTTCCGCCGCCTTTAACCTTTAACCTTCAACCTTCCCTGAACTTAATCAGGTGCCCAGGTACTGCCCGGATGAACAGAGACGGAACTCGAGTCGAAAAAATTCCGACTTCTACGAAAGGTTTGAACTCAAGACCGTCGGCTCCACAGGCCAACGTTTGACCGTTTGACCACGGGCTACTCGATTACGGGACTTCCTTTTTTGTGTGTGTGATTTAAGAATGTTACGGAAGAAAAAACTTTGTACTATGTTTTGGAGTGAACTTTAAAAAAAAGAAAGAAAATCTGTTTCAGTGATTAATTTGTTTCAGTGCTTCTGTTTATGTGTTTCTTCTTCTCCTTCTTCTTCTTCTTCTTCTTCTTCTTCTTCTTCTTCTTCTCCTTCTTCTTCTCTTCTTCTTCTTCTTCTTCTTCTTCTTCTTTTATAAGAATTGACTTCAAGAAGGTGACAGCCCCAATATGTCCCTTTGCGGTCGGCTTGACTATAAGCAACATGAATTGAATTTTATAATAATAATAATAATAATAATAATAATAATAATAATAATAATAATAATGATGATGATGATGATAACCATTATTATTATTATTATTATTATTATTATTATTATTATTATTATTATTATTATTATTATTAAAAATTCAATTCATGTTCTTATAGTTATTATTATTATTATTATTATTATTATTATTATTATTTATTGTATTATTATTATTATTATCATCATCATCATCACCATCATCATGATTGTGATGAGGGTGGTGGTGGTGTTGGGTGTGATACAGTGCAGCTCACTACAGTACAGTAAAAAACTGCCAATTCATTTACAAACAGCACAGCACCGTACAATGCAGTACACGTAGAATACAGTTCATACAACACAGTACAACGAAAAAACACACACACACACACACACACACACACACACACACACACACACACACACACACACACAAAACACACACACACACACACACACACACACACACCCCGCAGGTCTGGGAACACTACACTTCACACGGCAAATAAAAACAAACTGCGGCGTTGCTGAAACCGACAAAAAAGCAGAAGAGCACAAAAAACCAAAGTGTGAAGTAACGACATTTAATGCCACACAAAACAGGACAAGAAATTTCGGAAAAATGCCTTCCTCAGCGACAAAAAAATACAGACATAAACATGCACAATACCCCTTGTGAAGCCAAAGTGTGAATGAAGTAGACAGAGGGACAGGGGAAGAGAGGGTAGTAGAGTTCGAGGAATAGGGCACGAGGAAAGAGGTAGAGTAAAGTGAGGAGAGGAAAAGGAGAGAGGAGAGAGAGAGAGAAGAGGGGGGGGGGGGGGGGAAGGGAAAAGAGAGGGAGAGACAGAGAGAGAAGGAAGTAAGGAAATGGAGAATGAAAAGAGAAAGAGGAGGGGTAGGAGATGAGTGGAGGGGGGGTGTGATGGTATGTAGTGGGTGTGTTGCTTTATGAATGAAATAAACAAGAAAAGCACAAATAATAAGATACAATATACTCGAAAAAGCATTGTAAATGACAAGGGGGGGGGGGGGGGGGAGAAGGGGGTCAGCCGCCTAAAGCATCCGACCCAAGTCTACCCAAGGGTAGGTTGCCCTACCCAAGCACCAAGGGTGAGAGGGAAAACGGTAAAACCCCGAGAAAAAACCCACTACCAGACCAGCAAGAGCTGCAAGGCTCACCCCCCACACACAACAAAAATGACATTGTCGGATATCTCAGAGACCATGATTTTCCCCAAGAATTTCCGATCTAAAACAAGTCGAAATTCCGTGTCTTTTGTATGCAGATGATTTAGCTATCCTCTCGACTTTCAAAACAGGGACTTCAGCGTAAATTAAAAAACCAGTTACACAACTACTGTTTAGACTGGGAATGAAAATCAACACAGAGAAAACAAAGGTCGTTGTATTCACCAAATCAGATCCAAAGGTACCACTATTTTCAATTGCGGTGAAAACATAATTGAAACAGTAGATCAATATAAATATCTTTGGGGTCATTTTCCATAAAAAAAAACGGACATTTTACAGAAGCCAAGAAAAACTTAGCAAGACAGGGGAATAAAGCCGCACATACCCTTTAAAAAGAACGTTTATGGTCAAAATGTAAAATATGAGAACAGTTACAAAACCCCATTTGACTATCGTTAGTTTTCTCCCATCTTCACATATGGGGCGGGGTGTGGTTCCCATCCTCTTACCAATACAAAGATGAAATATGCAAGAAAAGAAAATGCAGCATTTGTTCAAAACCTGCTTGCAAACAAATTCCCACATAAAAATGCACACATTAAATTCTGCAGGCAATTATTAAGATTCATAGAAAAGCAAAAGGCATTAAAACCGGTTTTTGGGCGAACTGGGGAGATTCCCGATTACTTTTGAAGTTGATAACCCCCGACTATCGTTCTGGATACACATATTAGAGTCAGACCAAAACTCTTAAACCAACAACAATTTATCTGTCAATGATCTCTCAAGGCACCGAAGAAAGCAAATGGACGAAGTTTACCCCGACAAACCTTGTCAACGATAGGGTTACAAGCATGTCTGGGAAAATCAGGTACATTTAGTGTGACTCGCCTGAAGTTTTTTGATCAATGCGAAGCTGGAAACGTTTTATATTGAGTTTTGGAAGAAACAAAAGAATAAAGCCCCATCAACTCAAAATTTTATGCCACAGTTACTACCGAATACAAACAGGCCCGGGTTAATTTGGGAGCAACACACCCGACACAGATTGCAGACGAGCACTAACTAGATTACGAATAAGTGCCCAGACCTCCAAATTGAGAGGGGGGCCGTTATCCCCAAAACTGACAGAGAAAACGATTATGCCCGACAGCCACGTCGTTGGACGAACTAACATTTCTCGACGACTGCAAATATTTTGACCAACAACGTTATGACCTGAGACGAGGATAATAAAAAACTGATTTTTCCCCCCCCCACAGACTAACATGACAAAACCCTCGGAGCTTATGTTATTGGACGCTCCCAAACCTTTAAATTGCCCATTACCTGTTGTGTTTTTCTCTTCGGAACAGAAAATTTAATCGCCCTTGATACCACTATGCTTTTCTTTCGCTACTAATGATGTTAGTTCAAGATGTGAAAAACGCTGGGATTAGTTTAGTTTAGTTAAATGTCTGAATGATCATCTGTCCCCAAAAAAACCTCGGGTTTTAAAAGGGCAAAAAATTTGTTCTTGTTTCTTGTTCTTGTTCTTCACACGAAAAAAAAAAAAAAAAAAAGCATTTGCCGGGGGGCAAAACCAACACCACACCACACCACACACCACAAAGGCGCGCGCGCCACAAACAAACACCACGCACACATACACACCCAATAACCCAAACCCTGGGGGGGGGGGGGGTAACAAGGGGAAAAAAAGGGGTAAAGTAAAAAAAACATACTTAGACATCTGGGTGAGCATAGGAAGTAGGGGGTGCTATGGGGGGCGCAAAAGAAAAAAAGGGAAAAAATAAAGCATTAACGCAAAAATGTATGCGGTCATGATGAAGGCCTAACAAAACTCCCCAAAACCAAAAAAAAAAAAATTTTCTATACAATATATAACACAACAATAATAAAAATCTGCATAATAAAAAAATATATATATATAATAACAGATAGACAAAAAAAAAAAAAAAAAAAAGGGAAAAAAAAGGGGGGGAGGGAGGGGAAAAAAGGGGGGGCATGGGGAAAGAAGGAGAGACATAAGAGAGGACAAAAAAAGAGGGGGTAAAGGAAGGGTGGAGTATGAGGGGGGGCGAGGGGGGGGGGAGGGTGGGGGGGGGTTTTGAGGAAATGTAGGGTCGAAAGTAAGAGAAAGGGAAGGGAAAAAGGAAAATAAAGAAAGGGAAAGAAAGGGGGGAAAGGGGCCCTTCAAGGAATAAAAAGGACAAGGAAGGGGGAAGGGGGGGAGAAGAAGGGGAAAAAGGGGGCAGGGGGAGGGGGAAAAAAGGGGGGGGGGGAAAAAAAAAAAAAAAAAGGGCGGGGGGAGAGGGGGGGCAAAGGGGGGTAAAAGGGAAAGGGATAGATACAAATAATGAAAGAAAAAAAAAAATGAATAAAAAAAAGAAAAAAAAAAAAAACAAAAAAACAAACTGGGAGCTAACCCTACTCAGAAAAACTCTGGAAAAAATATAGGCTCTCAAAAAAATCATTCCCGTAGGGCGCCAGGGCCTACGGCACAAGAGGCATGATGCAGACCAACCCTGCACGGGAAGTACTAAAGGGTAAAGGGGAAACATAATCATTGTCCCCCTAATTGTCTCGGGGGGAAAAAAAAATACCAGAATTGCTAAGCTTTTTTTTGATACCACTGGATTTCTGGTGCCCATTTTTTTTAATCAGGGAACTCCATACCTTCCCGTCTTAAAGGGCATAGTTTTCATGACCACAAGCCCTTCACCTTGCATTGTGCCGAATGGCTGGGGGGGTTTAATGCTTGGCTTTCGGTTTGTCCCGTTGTATTTAAAAGTACAGGTGTTTTCCCTTTATTTACAGTCAAGTGGTCGGTCTCGCCGATTAAAGTTTAAAAAAAAAGGTGC
>JAFLJL010007959.1:10000-32992 GCA_018398815.1 Conus ventricosus | reverse complement strand
TGAAATTTTGATTTGTTTTTCATTGGGGGCTTTTTTGGAGGGCATGGGGGGGGTTTTCCCCTGAGCACTGACAGCCCAAAAATTTTTGAGGAGAAAGTCTAGCCCCCCAAACAGGAACATTTGATCCTTTCGTCGCCCCCAGTATGGACTTCGACCCTCCGTTGTTGTGTTGCGATCTTGATTCGTCTCAAATTGCATGGACTACCCTTAAATCCACAAGGCCCAGGGAACGTGTGCGCTTGAATTCGGTCTTAAAGTTTTGCAATTTTTGCATGATTTAAATGTGCTCCTCCATGATCCCCTCCTATCTTCCCCCAGACCTCTTCTTGGGGGAATTTTGTTGTTGTACCACGTCGTTTTTTGCGTTTGTCATACTATTGTAGTTGCTAACAGTCTGAGGATGGTTTTTTTTTTCCTACTGCTGTTTTTACCTTTTTTGCCCCCTTCTTTTCTAATACAAAATTTTTGTCTTTTCTATTTCTTGTCCCAAACATTGCTTCCTCTGTGCCTCTCTTTTCTTTTCTGTTCACTTTCAAATTTGCCCCCAAACTTTTCGAAAATTCTTCTGCATCCTATGTGCAGTCCACCCCATCCCCGGGTGGTTCGCATACAGACCCTTGTTCTCTGGTCACTTTCACGGGGCCAACCGTGCTTCCAAAATTTCTGCGTGAGACTGGTATCTCCTGATTTCAGAGCCTGTTGTTTGATAGTTTCTTTACTTCCCGAATTTCATTTGATTTTCTGCATCATCGGGACCGTTTTTTCCCGGTGGAGATGGTGCCAGGAGAAGTTTACAGGGTGTGTGACCTTTTTTATTTTCACAAGAAAATGTGCTTGTTTGCTTTTTAAATTTTTTTTTTGCTTTTGGGTGGCCCTTTGGTTTTTTTGTTTTAAAAACTAACAAAATACTCGTTTTGACACCAGCCTTTTCTGGTGCTTTCTTTTTAAAACCGAAAAGGCGAGGAGTAAAATTCCACTTTCCCGCGGTCTGAGGAAAAACAATGGGTTTTGGAAATATGGGTTTTGCCCGGAGTTATTTGTTAATGATTTCCCCTCCTTTTGGAAATTTTTCCCCCCTTGGAGTAAAAGTGCTGAGGTCATTTTGAAAGCATTTTTTTTATATTTCCCCCATTCCACTCAAGCGTACTGTTGTTAGGCAGAATATCTCCCACTGCAGATATAAATGGCTTTTCCCCCCCTTTCTTAAATTAAGAATAAAGGAAAGCTTTGTTTAAATTTTTGAATATTTTTGCAGTCATTGCAACACCAAGTGTCTTTTAAGGGTTGGGGGAATGGTGCTCAGTACTTACCCTTGGGAATTTTTAGTTGTTGATATATAGTATATTTTTTTATATATTATATATATATTATATTATTTTTTATATTTTATTATATATATTTTTTGTGAACGGAAATCTGTACATGTGGGAAGAGGTAAGTGTGAAGTGGATACATGAATGCACGAAAAAAACGGTTTGTTGATTTGTACAAAAAAAGGTTTCTTGAACTGTTTTTTTTGTTAAATGTCCTTATTTACAGTGTGTTCTTCAAACGTTGCTTACTAAAGAAGTTTAAGCGAAAATTTTTTTGGGTTTTTCAATTTAAAAAAGAAACTTTACTTTTGTTTTTTATTTTTTTTTACTCCACGTTTTTCCCCCCAGTATATTTGGGAGGGTGGTGCAGCTCATTTTGGCTGATCATTAAAGAATTATATTATATAACTACTTAATTTTCAGCAATATAAAATATTATAATATATTATATAATTATATATTTATTTATATATTTTTTATATATATAAAATAAAATTCAAAGGGTAAGTACTGAGCACCATTCCCGCAACTTAAGAGCAGTTGGTGTTGCAAAGACTGCAAAAAATATTCAATTATAAACAAAGCTTGCTCTTATTTTCTTTGATTTAAGAAATGGGGGGATAAGTTTTATATCGCAGTGGTAGTTAATGTCCTAACTAACGTATGGTCAAGTGGGTGGTGGGGGAAAAAAAAAATAAAAAGTTTCAAAAAGAGCCCTTAGAAAGCTTATAATTCCAATAGGGGGAAACTCACAAACAAAAACTCTGGTCTATACCGATTTTTCGGAATTGGTTGCTTTTTCAGTGACGCGGAAGTGGTTTTTGACTCCTCTGCCTTTTCGGTTTAAGAAGAATGCTACCCCAAAAAAGGTGGTGTGCAATACCTTGTATGTTTGTTGATTTTTAAAAAAACCAACAAAGGTTTTCACCTAAGAGCACAGAAAATCATGAAAGAACAAAAAGCTACATTTTCTTGTAAAAAAAGTAGAAAATTTTTTAAAAGTAACCTCTTAAGACAAAGTGGGGGCCTTTTTGGGAATGAATCCCAAGGGATTTAAATTTACAACAAACAATAAATTAAAGGATAAGTACTGACACCTTTCCCAGCAACTTCAGAGCAGCTTGGTGTTGCAATGACTGCAAGAAATTTCAATTTAAAAAAAAAAGTTGCTTTATGTTTAGATTGAAGAAATGCTTCTTAGGTGGCCCTTTTGGTTTGGTTTTTTTTAAAAAAATAAACAACCTTAGGTATTGACCCCCGCCTTTTTCGGGGATAGTTCTTTTAAAACCCAAAAAAAAGGCAGAGGAGTCAAATTACCATTTTCCCGCGGTATGGGAGAAAAAACCCAAAAGTTTCGAAAATCGGATATGCAGGGTTAGTGTAGTGGTTTCCTCCCTATTGGAGATTTAAGCTTGTGAAGGGTCTTTTGAGAAGAATTTATTTATTTTTCCCCACCCACCCACTTGAGATACTGTTAGTTAGGGCAGTATTAATCCCATGAGATATGATGTTACCCCCCCATTTCTTCAATCTAAGACAAAAGAGCAGCTTTGTTTAAAAATTGAATTTTTATTATTATATATTTATTAAATATTTTAATATTTTGGGAATTTATTAGTTCTATTTTATATATATATATAAATATATTATTTATATACTGCTGAACAATTAAATAGGGGAGAAAACAAGTGCAGGTTAAACAATTTTCAGTCTTATAGTAATGACTTGGCAAAAAATTTGAATTAAAAAAAAAAAATTAAAATAAAAAAAATGGGGGGAATATTTTAAAAAATTTATGAGAAACCCCTTCACAGCGCCTGAGGGACCTCGTATTCCCCTTGAAGGCAATCTATTTGTTTGCCTGTCTAGCTTTTCGTCGTGGATCGGACTATCGGGGGACCGGTTTTTTGTGTCTGTGCTCTTGGGTGTAAAAATAGAGACACCAAAGCCCATAATTCTGTGGTGTTCTACCCCCAAGGGTTTAAAAAAAGAACCCAAACAGCCCCCCCAACAGCCGGGAAAGGGGTTTATTTTAAAAGGGAAAAAAAGGGAAAAAATGTGGAGAGGAAAAAAGTGCTTAAAAAAACTAAAAGCATTATGCAACGTTTTCAAATGTAGGGGACAATTTTTGGGCCCTATGCATGGGGATCCATTCAAGGATGAAAGGGGAGATCAAAAGATTTTGGAAAGTGTGAGTGGTCAGCTCTGCTGTTCAATAACCCAAGCTTTTGTGAGTGGCTAGAATTGTACAGAAAAACCTTTACTTGATCTCCAAAGAGATGCAATCTCCCATGATTACCAAACATTATATGCTGAACAATTAAATAGTGGGGGATTATATTTTTTAATACAAAACCCAAAACAAAAAGATAAAAACAATAAAGTACAATTTTTCCCAATATTTCGCCCACTTTCGGTCTTCCTGGGACTTTAATGATGGTTTCATGTAGCAGCCTCCCTTCACCTTTTTTAAAACAGGTTTACCCAGTTCAAAGGTTTTGAGAAAGGGAAACGGTGGAAGGGTTTTTAAGCTACGGGGAAAACGAGAAAAAAAAGGGGTAGGAAAGAGGGATGAAAAAGAGAGAGGAGGAAAAGGGGAGGAGAGGAGAAAAGAGGAGAGGGGGGGAAAAAGGGGAGAGAGAGAGAGAGGAGAGGGAGAGAGAGGGAAAGGGGGAACAGTGGGAGGGAGCCCAAAAAGACAGGAGAGAGAAAAGGAGGGGGAGAGATTGGGGAGGTTTGGGGGGGGGGGGGGGGGGGTGAAAAAGGAGAGAGGAAGGGGGGTTTTGGTTTTTAGGGGGGGGGGGGGGGGGGGGAAAAGAAAAGGAAAAGGGGGGGGGGGGGAAAGGCGGGGAGGGGGGGGGGGGGGGGGGGGGGGGGGGGGGTGAAAATTAAAAAACGGGATAAGAAAGTGATTGAGAAACAAAGTATAATCCAAAAAAAGAGGCCAAAGGAACGTGAAAAAAAAAAGGGGGGGGGGGCACCCCCCCCCCCCCCAAAACAATATAAACAAAAAAAAAAAACCACACAAACACCAAAAACACAACCCACAAAAAAACCCAAAAACACAATTAAAATTACAAACAAACTATTCACCCCCCCCACACCTTTTTAACAAAAAAAAAACACAAAAAAAACCCCAAAAAAAAAAAACCAAACCAATCTTGTGATTTAAATAGGTATTAGAAAATTAAGATGAAGGTGAGGGGGGGGGGGGGGGGGGGGGGAGGAAGGAAGGGGAGGAAGGGAAAAAGACAATTATGCCTCCCAAAATATTTAGGCCCAAAGGAAATACAGTCTTTAGTTTTTGGATCCAGAAAATTTTTCTCTTTTAAGCTTGAAATTTAGGTTAAAATACCACCTCTTTCTATTACAAAACATTTCATGTCAGTCAGGAATGGGTTTTTTGATTAAAATGTTTTGTGCTAAGGTACCTGGTTTTTTTTAAATTTGATCTGTGCTGGAAGATCTCGTTTTGAGAATTTTAGTTTCACCCACGTACTGTGCATGTTGGCTTTATACAGAATAACAGATAGTGATATTTTGCTCTCCCGTCCGTTTGTCTCTTAGGTAAACTTTTCTCCCGTTCTGGAATAGTAAAATTTTACTTTGATCTGTGTTCTCACATATTACAAATTTTTTTAGCATTTATAACATCCCGTTTCAACCCCTTTGGGGTGACCTGGATGGTAGGGGGAAGGGCATTAAATGTTTTTCAGAGAACTACAGTTCCTTTCCCCACAATTGGGGGTATGGTGCGTCTTTTCTCTTAGCATTTTGCGAAGGTAGTTTGTTTTTTCAGCCAGGTTCGCAGTGGGGGGTTTAAAGGATTTGGTTACAATAAAGGTACTCTGCAATTTTTTTTTTTAGACTGTATTTAAAGATCCAGTCTAGGGGGTGTTTTCTGTTTCTGCCCGCTCTTAGAAGGATGGAAAGGGGTAACCCGGCGTGGAGTGGAAACAGTCTTCCTGTTTGTTTTAAAATCTGCCATTTGGGGAAAAAATACGCCTAAAGTAAAAAATGGCTGCAGGTTTTTTATGCAATGGCGTGGAGGCAAGATTTAAAAAGTAGGGGAGCATGGGATCGGTTGTTTCGTATACAGTCGGTGCTAATGTACCCCTTTCAAGTTTTAAAAGGATATTAAGAAGGGTTTTTCGTAAAGAGCTATTTTTCTGTAAACTTATGGAAAGGGTGAAAAAAAATTCAGAAAATCACTGAAAACGTCAAGGTCGTTTAGTGCCCCTCCACAAAAATTTAAAAAAAAGCAATAAATCGTTTCCACTGTTCAGGGTTTATTTTCATGGGACTCATTTCGAGTAGGCGGCTTTCCAGCCACCCCATGAACAGGTTGGCAATAGTAGGTGCCATGGGGGTGCCCATAGCTGTTCCTGACTTTTGTCGGTAAATGGCCTCTTCAAAAGTAAAAAAATTGTTTTTTAAAATATGTCTAATATTTCAAGGAGAACTGGTCCGGGAGGACCTTTTTCACACGGTTGAAGCGATAAAAAATGATCCACAGATTTTTCTGTCTCGTCATGAGGAATGTTGGTTATAGAGACTAACAACATCTATAGTTACCAGTTTCGTAGTTGGAGGAAAAGGACCCAGTTTGGTGTTCCATTCATTCACTAGTCTGAGCACATGTGTAGAGTCCTGTACATAGCTGGGTAAGCGGGTGACATAGTCTCTAAGCCAATAATCCACCAGTTTAGAAAGAGTTTCAGTAGGTCCTCCAACACTAGAGACTAGGGGGCGACCAGGTGGGTTTATAAGAGTTTTGTGTATTTTCGGTAAATGGTAAAAAATATGTGTACGTGTGTTTCTGGGGTCTAGCCTGGCCCGTTTATGTGTATTGTCGTTTATATAGGATTCGCCCTTTAATTTGTCTATGATCTTGTTAGACTCGGTTGCTATTTTAGCAGTAGGGTCATGGTCAACACGTTCATAATGCAGGGGGTCGCTAAGTAGTCTAAAAGCTTCCTGTATATATAGTTCAGTATTTGGATTACGATGGCGCCCCCTTTATCAGCTTACTCTCTCTCTCTCTCTCTCTCTCTCTCTCTCTCTCTCTCTCTCTCTCTCTCTCTCTCTCTCTCTCTCTCTATATATATATATATATATATATATATATATATATATTATATATATATATATATATATATATATTATATTTATATATATATTATTATACATATACAAGCACATAAAACGAAGATAAAAACAAAGACTCATAAATCATTCCCAATATTTCGGCCTGTCGCTCTGTCTGTCTTCCTCAGGTGATTTTAACGACAAGATTGAAGCCAGGTACCAGCCATCAACAAATGAAAACAATTGGCAGATATTCTCACTCACACCCGCCCGAGAGAGAGAGAGAGAGAGAGAGAGAGAGAGAGAGAGGAGAGATGAGAGAGAGAGGAGAGAGAGAGAGAGAGAGAGAGAGAGAGAGAGGAGAGAGAGAGAGAGATCACATTCAAGCATTGCAGTATGCACACAGTGCACAGATTTTGCCTCCACAGGGATCAACAGTGTGTGTCTTAGCCAAAACAAATTCACGCTGTTTAATCGATTTTGTCAGCGTCACAAAGATCGGTCTGTATGAATACACTGAGAATGATTTGACTGAAGAAACGTGTACAGAATTCAATATGAATGGCAACATACACAGACACAGATACAGACAGAAGACACAGATACACTCACAGACACAGACACACAGACACACAGACACACACAGAAAACACACACAGAGAAACACACAGACAGACAGAGACAGACAGACACTCACACACACACACACACACACACACACACCACACACACACACACACACACACACACACACAACACACACACACACACCACACACACACACACACACACACACACACACACACACACACACACACACACATACAGTGGAGAGAAGAAAAAAATCAATAGGGGAATATAGGTGTGTGGGATTATTTAATGATAGTAGTAGTATTAATGAGAAGAAGAAGAATAAGAAGAAGAAGAAGAAGAAGAAGAAGAAGACAACATCGATAACAACAACAACAAGAAGAAAAGGAAGAAAAGAAGAAGAAGAATGATAATAATAACAATGACAATAATAATAACAATAATAACAAGGAAGTAAAGAGAGAATGAAGACAAAGATAAAGAAGTAGAGGAGAGAACTGTAATATGCCGCTTCTGGCTCACCCGCTCTCAACCGGCCTTGGCCGGTCTCGGGCGGGCGAATCCAAAAGCGGCATATTACAGTTCTCTACTAAGCATGACTTTAATAACCAAAAAAATAACGACCCTACAAACATGCATACTGTGTTGGGTTGTCCGTTTTCAATACTAATTTACAAAACTTTTCAGATTTTAGTTTTTGCTTAATCCTGTGTTTTTCTTGATCTTTTTCAATAACATCATTTTCATGCAGACATTCATCAAATGCGTCTCTGTCTTTCATGTGAAAAAAAAACTACAGTCTTTAATTGTTCTAAAGTCTTTTAAAACCGAGTTATATTTTTGACATAAAATCCACACACTTATCCCAGCATGTCTTCCACTAAAAGCTAGTTTGATAAAGTGTTTCTCTTTTTAACTATGTCTCTTTCTGCCGAACAGTCATCTATAATAAATAGTGTCTGCGTTCCTTCAAACAGTCTAAAAAAACTGTTCTAAACACTCACTCAGTTTATTGCTAGGATCAACTAAAAATATGTTATCATCTGTCCATATAAACCTTCTATCATGATATGCTTTGTTCCATTTAAGTGTTGGACAGAAAATCACAATATGATCAAAATTATAGCGATATAACTGTTTGTAACAGGTTGAGGATAAATATTGTTTTCCCCCAACCAGTTTGTCACAAATTAATGAACAATGGGGGATTTTGTCATAAAGTTTAACTGCTCCATGGTTTTATAACAGATTTAATCTAATCCAGTTATTATTTTTATCATACTCTCCGTCAAAACTTGTTCAGTATAATAAAACCCCATGAGGCCTAAATGTGTAAGATTAATCCAATTCAGTTCTGTAAGATTGTTTCTATTTAAGTCAACATTGATTTTGTTGCTTGTTGTTATAACCTTAATATCCTCACCATTGTGAAGAACGACGACAACAACGTTAAGGCGTTTAACGTCTAAGTTTTGCCAGCTAATATTAATTCCTTTTATAAGGTCGTCACTAACGCCACAACCCCATCCCTCCTCCTCTTTAAAGACAGAAATTTCAAATATTATTGTGAACGTGTCTCCTAATTTTCTGCTTGGAAAGAACTGTAATTTTTTAGAAGCTTTCTTTAAAACCGTTTCTCTTCTGTGGAGGATGTACTGTTTTTTCCCATACGGTGTTATTTCAATTTCTTTCCGGCTATTGTGTCTGGCATAAGACTTACATGTAAAGGGCCAAAAGTTGAATGCTTTTCTGAAATTTTTTTGATGGTTAAAAAATGTAAATGGGCTTATGAATTCAAATTTTATTTCCCATTCTAAATATGGTTCTAAGTGCCATTTGAGGTCAGGTTTTCGAACTATTTTAAATTCATACGGGCCAACATTTTTTGCTTCTAGTTTGCGCAGTTGCTCTATTTAGGAAACTTTTTTTTGGGCCAAAAAACCTCTTTGCTTTTAAAATCCCATCTTAGAAAAACCAAAAACCCAATTAAAAAGGGGCCTATCTACCTTTTCGGTTCAAAGGTGAAAACGTCGGAAAGGTCTTTTAATTCAAAAGTTTATACACCTCACGGGTTTTGCTAATGTAACCCCCCGGTTCTTCGGGCCCCAACGGGGAAAAATTTTTTTTTAGAACAACAAAATTTTTTTATTTCCAAAAACAATTGCGGGGTTATAACATTTCACGGTTTCCCTGTTTTGTCTGAAATTTTTTAAATTAAAATGCCCGACCCCCCCACAAACTAAATTTTTTAAACTGAAAATTTTGGGATTGTAAAATTTCATAATCCCCAATATGCAGTTTTCCCCTGTTGGAAGAGCTTTTAAAAAACATTTGGGGGCCCCTTTCCATATATAATTTTTTCATCAGTGCTTAGCTAAATCTAAATAACATAGAGTAATGAATTAAGGCAAGATCGAGCGGATTTTCCCCCCCTCATAATTTAGTTTTGTTGGAGTAAACTCTAAACCCTAAAAATTGTTGGGCTCAAAGCCAAACCCTTTTAGCTAGCTTTTTATAAAAAATAGAAACCCTTTCCTTTCTTCTTCAGGCTTAATGTTAAAAATTTTTTTAAAAGTTTTGGGCATTGTTAAGTTTGAGAGTATGTCAAATTTTATCATTGTTTCTTTTAGTGAGAAAAAACCCGTAAAAAAACCATAAAGGTTTTTTTAACTGGTAATTTTGGGCCCCTGTTTTTTTCACTTTTAGAACCTTATTTTTTTTCCCCTTGGGTTACTTATAAAAAAAACCAAAAACGACTTTGTAAAATTTTTCCTGGGTGCCCCGGGTTCGGGTTCCCGCATTCGTTTTTAATAGCATGTTCAAAAAAACAAAAGGGTTTGGTCTTAAATTGTTTTTTTGTTAAAAAAAAAATTTTTTAAAAAAAATTTAAAAAATGAGGGCTTTTCAAATAAATGATGCAAATATTCTCCCTGGGCCCCTAAAAAATTAAAAAATAAAACCCAAAAACTGAAAACCCTTAAAATTTCTTTGCCCCAGACCCCACTTTTCAAAAAAAGGGTGGGGGTACTCCTTTGGGTACAAATATCTTAACCCCCCAAAAAAAAAAAAAAGCAAAAACCCTTCGAAAAAAGTGGGGGCCCCCCCCATTTCACCCCAATGCATTTTTATCAAACCATTTTAAAACTTTGCTGTTTTTTTTGTGCTTTCAACTGGGTTTGGATTTTCCCCGGTTATGCTGTTTCAAAAAATTTTATCCTGACCCTTTGGTGAGGCCCTGTAAGATTTCATTTCTTTTTAACCCTTTTCGGGACGAAATTTGACTGAATGAAAGCCCCATTCCCAAATGACAAACCGTTTTAATCCTTTAGAAACCCAGAATAACATGAAGGGGGGGGGGAAAAAGGGGGACTTAACAAATTTTCATAAAAAGGGGTTTAAGCCCGGACTTTTAGACAAAAGTTTGGACTTAATTGGTTTGGGGGCCCCCCCTTTTTTTTGGGGGGCGTGAAAAAAGTATAACTATGACTGGCATCCCCCCTTACACATTTTTCTCTTCAGCACAACGTTAAACCCCCCGGGGTCCATAGAGAAAGAGCATAAAAACAGCATGGACAACATTTATTTAGACCAACTAGGGCCTAACAAAGGGGGAAATAGAACAAATAAACGACTTATTCAAACTTACTTTTTGGGTTTGTTTAGGTTCGAAAGGGCACAGACAAGATCGAGCATAACAACCTTCTACTTTTGATCCCAAAAAAAAACAATATTTTAGAAAATTTTAAAGAGGACGCCATTAATTCTACAGTTAAATTTCCCTTTAAAGTATTAAAAAGGTAAACATTTTTTTTGAAATTCGCAAAACCCGAAAGAAAGCTTTGCTTTTGGGCACGGGTTTAAAACATCCCTCCCTTCTGACCTCGGGCCCTCCAGTTGGCCCCTTTTTAAAAAAACTAAAAATAATGAAATCCGGGTGGAGGCAATGAACAAAAAAGTCGGGAAAAAAAAAAAATAAATTCGACCCAAAGAAATTTTAGGGAAAGAAAGAAACAAACACCCAAGAAAAGTCACCCAATCCCCGTGGCCCAAAGCCAGAAACCTTTTAAAAAGGGTCAAAAAAAAAAACGACCTTAAAATATGAAAAAAACAGCATTGTTCGGGGTTTAACTGGCCTGGGTTTTCTTGGTCTTTTTTTTATTTAAAATTAACCCAAATTTTTAAAGAAAACAAATTTTTCCTAAGTGCTACCCAAAAAAACCAACTATTTTCCCTGCAGTGGGAAAAAAACCCAAACTAACAATACCCCCTAATATACCCGGTAAAGAGTCTATAGCTTTACGGGCAAAATTTTTTAAAAAAACCCGCAAGTTGATCAAGCTGTTTTTTTCCCCCATGTTTTTATCAGGGGGGTGATGGGGCGATGGCGGTGGGGGGCACGACCCAGCCCCACCGCCCCCCTGTAATACCTCCCCCAGGGCTTATTGCAAACCCAAGGCCGTTAAAACGTTGCTAATGTACCCCTTTGGCCTTTTAAACATGTTTTTTATTCTTTCTGCAAGCGTTGTGTTTTCTTAAAAAATTTTTTGGGATATTTTTTCCTTTTTTCTGCTCACTTGAGTTCGCAATTTTTCTGGTTGGGGGAAACACTTCTGGGCCCTTTGCGGACTCCTTGTTCAAGATCTTTTACCCTTTGGGTTATTCTTTTTTTTAACCCCCCGGCCCTAATTTTGGCGTCTTTCAGCCTCAACGATTTTTTCTTTTTCTCTTTTTTATATGCTCTTCGTTCCCCTAGTTTTGCAAATTGTTTTTTAATTCGCCTTGATGGTTTTTTAAAGCCGATAAAGGCCTCTTTTCTCGCGGGGGTTATTGGGGGGTCCCGGGTATAGTTTTTAAAAGGCTGTTTTTTTGGAAAAACGGTTTCTGCTTCTATTTTTTCGCCCGCGGGTTTGACTTAAATCTGATTTCCCCGGGTTTTTGTATTGGTTATCTTTTGGGGATTTTCTTGCGTGTTTTTTGAAGTTTAAAAACTGCCCCCCCTTTTTAAATTTTGGGTTTTCAATCCCAAGGCGACTTCGATGGGCTCACACGGGCCTTTTTTTAATTGTTTTCTTTCCCCTTACAAACTTTGAGGGGTCTCGTTTAGTTTTTAAGCTGAAAAAAGTTGTCCTTGGTCGTTTTTCAATAAAAAAGGTTTAAATCTTTTAGTTCAAAATAAACAGGGAAATTTATTTTTCAAAAAGTTCTTGTCCTAAATTTTGGGTATAATGTTTCTGCCCTTATTTTCTTTTAAATTTTTAACCGACTTGTTGGAAAATTTTACTCCTGATTTCTGCTAATTAAATTTTGCAATGAACCCCCGAGCGATGCTGCCCCCAAAGGGGAAATTTAAATCATGTCGCCCCGGATCAAAAAATTCATAATCTTTTTCACCTTCAAGCCTGCCTTTGTTTCTTTAAAAATTTTAACTTTTTTTTTTTGTTTAATAAAAATGTCACAAACATATGGCTCAAATTTCTTAAACCCCAAGAAGACTGAAAGAGCCCTTTGGCTGAAGGAAATAAAAAAAAAATTTTTCCCTTTTCCCAAAAAAACCCATCTACTATTGATCGGAAAATTTTCCCCCCTTTCTTTTAAATTTTCCGCCCTAGGGGGCGGTTTGAAGTGATTGTCCCAGGCTCTGCACGACTTATTTTTCAAAATAAAAATACCAGAAACAGCCCCAAAAACGGGGAATTTTGTACAGAATTGGGGGGGGCAATGTTAAAAAAAATTTTATAAAATTTGGGGGGGAAAAGAAATTTTTTCTTTACAAAATTCAAACAAAATTTTTAACCTTTTCTGATCTAGGCTAACCGCGAAAAAAAGGGGCCCGATTTTGGGCGTTTCAAGGAAATCGAAAATGAAAGAAGCACAAAAACACAGAATAGGCCCGCAACCCAAAAGGGAGGGGCAAAAGGTTTGAAAGGCCGTAATTTTTTGGGTATGGAAATCGTTTTTTTAAATTACCATTTTTTTTGATTGTTAAAAGCGCATGTTTCCATACTTTCGGGGAAAATTAAAAGAAGATTGTCATATAAAATTTAACTTTTAATGACTACAAAGGGGTTTATCAGATCATCAGACCCAAAGAAAAGTAAAGCTTTTTGGGACACTCTTTTGGGATTTTGGGCGTTTTAGAAACCTAATTTAGAAAGGCTGATTGGGGCAAAAATATCATCAAAATTAGAAATATATTACAAAAGGGAAGGTGTTTTTCCATTCAAAATTTACCCTAAAAGCAGGGCCCAGCCCACATGTGGATTTTTAGTTTTAGTCCCCACGAAAGGTCCCCTTAAAGGTATTTTATTGCGGGTTAAGATAAAGGGCCATTCAAAAAGCCCCAAACTGAAAATTTTTTTAAAATCCAAAAATTTAAAAAAGTGCAATGTCCCATTGAGGGTAGTCCTAACCAAACTACGCTAGCGGGCTTAAACCTTTATCAGCTTTTTTGAAAAAATTTAAAAACTTTTTTGGGAGGCGGGGGGTTTGTAGAAATCCGAACAGTAGACCTTGGGGTCTAAAGATCTAAAATTTTCACAGTGTTGGGCTTGATCATTATTTAACACGAAATAGGGTTTTTAAGGATTAAACCTAAGGTAAAACGGGGATAATCAGTTACAGGGAAGCGGGAGAACGTTTAAGTTTATAATAAAAATTAAAAAATTGATAAAAAAAAAAGGGATGTTGATAAACCATTTAAATTTAATTTTTTTTAAAAAATAAAAAGCGCAGCTGAATATTCAAGATAACAGTTTAAAAATAAAAATACTAAATTTTTTTTTTTTTATAAAAAAGGGCCTTTCTGTTCAAGTTTATCCAAATGTGCCGAACCCCCCCCCCTTCCCCAGAGTCGCCGAGAGAAGGTAGCCCCCGACATAAAAACCTTCAATTAACAAACATACACAAATGCAGCAAGTACTAGACCCCAGACCTTTTCAAAAAACGAAAAAACCCAAAACAAAGGGAATTCGTTTTCCTTTTAAATTTGCTTTAAAATATTTTTAAAACCGGGGAGCATCGACTAAAATTTTCTCTATCAGCAGGAACGGTTTGGGCCCTCTTAGAAAACCGGTTTTTGGGTTTGCACCGTTAGCTATCCCTTCTAGGCGGTTTGTCTTTAGCTCTTGGCCATTTAAATTTAGGTTTTAGGTGCTGCTACAAAAAAAATAAAAAAAAAAAACCCCAAAAAGCACACAGCTATGGTTCAACTAATAACACTAAAATTGTTCCTTCAAATTTGATAAAAATAAAGCACTACTAAACTAAAAACCTCAGGGTGAAGAATTTGGGTCTTTTACAGGCCGATTTTGATGATACAAAAAAAAAAAGTTTGATCTTAAAAGAAAGGCGAGGACTTTTTTTTCCCAAAAACAGCCGACCCCGGGGGAGGAAAAAAAGGAATTTTTTAAAAAAGAAAAACGAAACTTTAAAACTCTGTTCTAAACGCTCCCCAACCCAACCCCCCAAAGGGGCGTTTTTTACTTTGTTTATGATCCAAGCACAAAAGACCGTTGATATTAAATAATTTTTTTTTTTGTTTTAAAATAAATATTTTGAGTTAAAAAAGAAACTAACATGGCTAAGATTTAGAAGGACGGACAAATTTTGTTTAAGGGAATTTTAAGGAAGAGCTTTGTCAAGAGCCCTAAATGTTTATTGTTTTAAAAGTCATTGATCCAGAAAACGTAAAGGAAAATTGTTTTCATGCTATTTCTCAAGTTCCGGGAAAAACTAAAAAATTTAGACCCCCCGGGTTTAAAGTAATGTTGCTTTTTTTAATCGACTATATAACAAAAAATTTGAAAAAATCTAAAAGTCTGGGTCTCAACAAAAACAACAGTTTTTACTTTCCCTTAAGGGCTTACACCTTTTTGGGCAGCAAAAATGTTTACACAGTTTAAAGGGGCCCCTGAAGAAGCTAAAAGGGAGAGGCTAGGTTGGTCAGGGGGCCAAAGTCCTAAAAATTAGTTTAAAAACAGCAAAGTATGCCCAAATTTTTTGGAAAGTTTTACATTCCACTGCCCCCCAGCATTAGTCGCAAAAAAAGAATTTTTAAAAAATAAAAAAATTTAATTCAGAAAACCCAAATGTTTTATTTTGGTGTTTTTTCCTCGAAATTTGCATCCTTTCCCAAAAAACGCAAAGAGAGTTTCAAATTTCCCCACCCTCAACATCAATGATCTTTCCCTTTTGGGGAATACCCTTTCCCCCGGGTTAGGGGGTTTCCATTGATCAGTTTGAGAACAAAACAAACCAAAAAACTTTTAAAATGTTTTCACAGGGGATGAAGAAACAAATCTACAAATTTTTAAAAGTGTCCAAGAAAAAGCCCAACAATAGGTATCCCAGCCCAAAAAAAGTTTTTTTTTTTTTCTTTTTTTTTTCTTTCTGCGTACGCGGGCCCTGTACCCCCTGGGGACACTCCCTGTATGCCGGGGCATGGATTTTTTTGTGTGAAATGACTTACAAACTGATGTTTTCACCAGGGGGGGGTTAACCCCCTTACACTTTGATACAAAACAATGATTTGTTTAAAAGGGCCATACTTAAAAGAAATTACCATAAACAAGAATTCTGCAGAAAATGTTTAACAAAAATTTCCCCCAACCTGAAGCCGCAAAAAAGAACAAAAGAAAAAAATTGTAGTAGCCCATTTTGACTGGGAAAAACAAACCCCAATTACCCCCCGAAGGCAGTAAAGTTAGTTTTAAGAACTGGAAAAAACGCCCAAAAAAAATCCATACAAATTTACGCAGACCCCGAATCGCTTTTTTGTTCCTTAGAAGGGCCAGCGCCAAAAAAAACTTTGAAAAACCCTCTTAATGAGTAATCAACAGATTTGTTCAAAAAGCCTTTATTATTGGGCCCGGTCGGGGTGGCGCTCTTTCAAAACCAGAAATTAAAAAAAAACCCAAAAACGGCTAGAAGATTTTTACAGGGCAAAGCAGCAAGTTTCGTAAAGACTGTTCTAATAATTTTGAATTTTTCGAAAACATTAAAGACGCCCCAAGACCAACAACAGTTAAAAGGGCTCAGCCACACATTGTTGGGTTTGTGGTTTAGAACTCGGTGAAGAAACAACAAATTTCCGGGCAGTAAAGAACCCCTGATTTACATTATGGGAAGGGGGGGTTTTGAGGGGCAAGGGGCACAAAACTGAATCTTCCAAATAAAGTTTTAAACCAAAAACATGGAAGGCCCGCCTAAATTCTTTCTAACTTGCGAGGTTACGGGCTTTTCTTTTTAAAATTTCGAGCAGTAAACACGCCTCAGGGGGGGCAAGCATTGCACAGTCATCAAAAAGTACATGTGTTTCACTTTAAAAAACATTTCTTTCTACGACTCTAGCAACACATGAAAGGGGGTCATTTAAATCACTAGCTATGTCCTTTTAAATCCTGCCCCAAAACGGAAAAAATATTTTTTCCCAACTCCGTTAGAAAGGGGGTTTTTCCTTTTGATCATGAAAAAGTTTGGGGAAAAGGTTTTTGGGGAAGATACATTCCTCCCCAAAGGGGCCCTTCTTTTTTTAGTTTTCAGAGGGGAAAAGGCAAACAGGATTCTTGGGTTACCGATGCTCAAAAAGCATGGCAGAAGTTTTGATTTTAAAACGATTTGGGGGACTTTCATGATTCTTTCTTAATGGTGATACATTTTTGTTGGCGGAAAATTTTTTTTAAAATTTTGAAAGACCTCATGAAACATTATAGCCTGGATCCTGCGCATTCAATTTTTGCGCCCGGGATTTAGTTGGGGGGGCCTTTTAAAGTTTACTGGAGTTTAAAAATTGATTTTTTTGTCTGACCTTTCCAAAGATTTAGAGATTGGGAAAAAGGATTGCGTGGAGGGGAAAAAGTATTGGGGGTCGCACCAAATTTCTGTAAAGCAAAAAACAAATACCGGAGACTATGATCCCATTTAAAAAAGGGCTTAAAATATTTTATGTATTTTGGGCAAACAATCGTATGGATGGGCTTTTGGGGCCAAAAAACGCCCTTTCCTTTTCCAAAATTTTTAAAAGTACAAAAGGTACCAAAAAAAAATTCAAAAGGCATTAAAGTGGTTGGGGGTTTGACGGGCCCGGGGCAAACCCGCGCGGATACATTCTAAAGTTGACTTTGAATATCCCATGGGGGTCCCCTGACCCCGCATAATGACTACCATTAGCAGCAGAAAGCCTAAAGATGGGAAACCAAGAGAGCCGCCCAACTTGTTCCCAATTTCGAGGGAAAAAAAAAAATTTTGTTGCCATTTCAGAATTCACAATTTTTTTTAAAAACACGGTTTGAAAATTTACAGCTGTTCATTTGTTAATTGCTTTTGATCCCAAAAACCCGTTCATGAAACCATACAACATGAAGAACACTGACTCAGAACTAAAAACCCCCCCCAGATGCTTCAGAAAAAAAACTTTTTTAAGGGTGAACAACAGCTGTTTTGGGGAAAAACTATGGAGAATCCCCACAAGCGTTAAAAAATGTCCCTTTGGGCAAACCCAAAAAGAAAAGAAACAATTAAGTAAATTCAAAACTAAATATTTAGGACTTTTTAGAAGATTTCATATCAGCTTTTTTTGGCCCTAACGATAAAAAAAAAGGGAAAATCAAATTAGGACAAACCTTATTTTTTTGGGTTTTCTGTTTTAGAAATTTTCAAAATTTTTATTAGGGAAATTTTTTTATTACTACTTTAAACCCCTTTGGAAACCCCGAGTCCCCCCGGCTTTACAAAGATACAGATTTGTTTTGTTTTTTGATATCCTTTCTGAAAACCCTATAAAAACATGGAATTAGAATTTCTAAAGAAGCGAGTTTGGGTGGGACACACATCCGATTACCCCCCAAAGAGTTTGCCTTTACATTCAATTACTAACAAGAAGGTTTTAGGAAAGATTAAGGATAAAATTTTCGGAAAGGGGATCAAGGAGTTTGGGTTTGGTTTTAAGGGCGAAAATGTACAGTATTTCAAACCAGGAGAAAAACCCTTAAAAAAGCAAAGGGGAAAATCTCGGGAGTGTTGTGGGAGTAAAACAATCACATGACAACTACAAAAAAGCAAGTTTGAACCAAATAAGACCCCCTTTTTCATCCCCTGAAAAAAACCCCCCCCCCCCCCTTAAAAAGCGATTTTAAACTACATGGAAACCCAAACACAACCCCGGTTGTAAACAAAAAGTCTTTGATAAAAAAAACACAAAACGGGTTTTTTGTTAATCCAAGTTTTTAATATGCAAAGGGCACTGGGGAAACCCCATAAACGGGGGGTTTTTTATTTTTTATCAACTTTATTTTATAAGAACTTTATACTTCCTCCCCAAATTCCCTTTTAAAAATTTTTTTTCATGTTTGCTTGATGGTTCGAAATTTTTTTTTTTATTTCAAGATATTTTTTTTCCCAATTTTTGGGGGGTTTTGGGGTTGTAGGGGAACTGGGGTGATTTAGAATGCATTGATTTAAACTTTAAAAAAGTTTCCCCCAATAGCATTACCTTTTTAAAAGATTCCCCTATCATTTCCAAGGTCTCCCTTTCCTTTTTTATTCTTGTTTCGTTTTTGCCTTCCTTCTGAGCTTCCTTTTTTAAAATCAAATTTTATTTTCCCTAAAATTTTAAATTTAAAAAGGAACGTGTCTGGGGGGATTATCGCAGTTCTTTTTTCACAAAAAATCTTTTATGGGGGCCCGGGGTTTTTTTGTTTGTGTTTAGTTTCTCATAAAAAATACACGGGCGGAATTTATCTTTTCAATTTTTTTTTATTTCTTTTTGGGGCAACACTCCCAAATGGGGTCGGCCCCCTTTTCCCCCCGGGGGTCCCCCTTCCCCCTTTTCCCCCGGGAAATAAAGGTTAACCCTTTCTTTCCAAAACCAAATGGGAATAGTTTTGCCGGGTGAAGACTCCCTTTACAACATTTATTGTTTTTTTTTTGATTGTTGTTTCTGGTTTTTAAAAACCTTTAAATTTTCATTATTTTATTTCGCGCAAAACTGAGGGCAGTTCCCTTTTAACCCTTTTTTTTTTTGCGAGAATTTTTCAAAAAGCTCTCTGTGTACTGGGAGGAGGGAAAAATTCCCTTTTACTTTTTGTTTGTTAAATTTTCCCACCCAAACCCTGATTTGTGAACTCGGAAAAGCCTCTTTTAATTGGGAACCCATTTTCAAAAAATAAATTTATTCAAATTTGGCCCTTTTAAAATTTTTTCCCCTCATCGACTTGAATCATGGGGAGGGTAAGTTAAAGGGGCCTCGTTGGGATAATTTGTTTTATAGCGGCCGCAACAGCAGAAGCCAAATCTTTTGTGTTAAAAGGTTCCGAAACCTTTTTTAACTTGAACTAAGTCAATGACTGTGAGGGGCGTACTTTTAAAAAAATTTTTCCTTTTAATCTATCAGGGGTAAATAAGAATCCCTTTTTATGGGTGCGTTTGGGATTGTATTTTCCAAAAAGGGGGGTCTCTGTAAATTTGTCCCGGCGGGTAAAAAAATTTGCCAAATTTGTTTTTTTAGATAAACCCTTTCCTTTTTCCCGTTTGTTCAAATGACTTCCAATTGGGTTCTTAGCTTTTTTTTTTCCCTGATTCCCTTCTAATATCCCTTTTTGGGGAATAATAGTTTTTTTTCATTTTTTTTTTCCCAATTTTTTAAGGGCAACAAAATACACATTTTACCAAAGACAAAAAAAACCCCGATTTCTTGCATCTTTTGGGGGGGGTATGATTTAAAAATCGCCCCAAAAATTTGGGGGGGGCAATGTTTCGATTGTTTGCCTGTTTTAAAAATTTAAAATTCTTTTTTTTGCCTGGTCAAAAATCTTTAAAAAGTGGGAAGCTGCCCTGGCCCCGTTTTTTTAGTTTTTTATTTTAAAAAAATCAAAATCTTTAATTCTCTGCTTTTCATAGTGATCTTGGGCAGCTGCTAGTTGCCCATAGCTTTGTTTTTTTTTTTTTCCCTTTCCCCCCCGTTTTGTTTACAAACGCGTAAATTTTCTTCCCCTAAAAGCAACCCCAAATTTACCAAAAGCGCCACCTTTTCACATTACGAGTTGAAGCCCTTTTTTTTTAAATGTATTTTTTTAAAAATTTTTCATATTGGAAAAAGTCCCGGAAAATTTTTCCTTGCTTTAACTAAAAAAACTTTCGTAGGGAAACGAAGCTGAATGATACAATTTACTTTTCTGGGAAACCCCCAAAAAAAGGGGGGGGGAAACTTGCCCGATCCCGCTGGTTTTAAATTTTTACAAGCTTTTTTCCAAAACATTTTTGTTTTCCAAAAATTAGGCCCCCAATAACAGAAAAATGGGAAAACAAGGGGGGCAAAATTTTTTCCCGCGCTCATTTTAAAAAAATAAAAAAATTTTAATTAATTAAAAAAATTGGGAAACACCGATGATCCCATTTAAAACCTTTCCCGAACTTAGGTTTTCCCAAAAACCAGGTTTATGAGCAAGCATAATGCCCCAAAAAAAGGGAAAATTTTTTCTTTGGGCGGCATTGGGGAAAAAAAAAAACCGTTCCTCGGGAAAAGAAATTTAGATAGAAAAAGATTTTAACCAAAGCGGCCGGCCCAAGGGCTTTTAAAATATAAAAACAGGTATGAAGCGCAGCTGGGGGTTTAAATGGTAAAAGTGCCCGGGGAAACGGTTCTTAGTTTGTACACTAAAATAGTCGGGAAAATTTTCCCCCCCCCCATTGGGTTCTGAACAAGATTTTTTTGTAAGGGTTTAAAAACAGGATCCGTTTTAAAAAAAGTATTAGAGTCTCTAGGGGTGTGATTTATACTACAGATTTTTGGGAAAATTTTTATCGCCCGGGGAAAATGGGGTTAAATTTTTTTTTTAAACAATAGATTTTTTTTTTCCCTTTAAAATGGGGAAACCCAGCCCGAAAATCAGCAGAAACAGAAAAAAACTGAATCCCGGGGAAAAGGTGGGCACTAAAAAACCTTTATCCTGGGCGGGATTTCGGGAGGAAAAAAATTAGCTGAGTGGAACAAACAAAAAAAATTAAAAGTTTTCAATCACAAAATTTTAACTAAAACATGAAAAAAAAAAGCCGCCAACGCCCCAAAAGTTGATTTTAAAGCCAGCTATAAAAAACCCCTATATTCAAGACCTACAGGCCAAATTTCATGGAAAAAAAGAACTTAAAAAATGTTTTCCCCTTTTTACGCCCCTTTTGCTTTTGGGGGGGGGGTTTTTACAGTTTAAAAAAATTTTTAAAAAAATTGGGGAACAAAAACAAAAGAAGTTTTAAAAAAACCTGAACCCCTAAAAACCCGAAGACAACAGCACCCCCAAAAACCCCCAATAACAAAACATTTTGATCCCCTTTTTAATGCTAAAATTTTTAAAACTTAAATTTAAAAATTTTTTAATTTAAAAATGGCGATTATAAAATTATTAAAATCAATAAATAAAAAACATGGGGGTCTAAAAAGACCAAATTTTCCCTAGACCCCGTATTGTAATCAATTCGGGTTTCTTAAAGGGTGTAAAAAACTTTATTAAGATTTATGCTGCCCGGGTTTGTGCAGAGAACGCTGAGCTGACATTTTTCGAAAGATGACCGTTTTTTGAGGCGTGGGGTTTACTATTTTTAGACTCTCATATTTTTAAAATAAAAACCATAGATTGTCTTTTTTTTTTTTTGATAAAAATAAGATAATTAAATAAGAATTGGTTTTAAAATTTGAGGTGGGCTTAGTTTTGATCTTAGGTTTTAACTTAAGTAAGAACTTTAGGAGGGCTTTAGGGGACAATTGGTAAGAACTTTTGAAATTTACTTGGGGGTACTTGGGGGATACTTGAGTAAAAACTTTGGATGACTTGGGGGATGTTGAGGACAACTTAAGTAAAACTTAGAAAATGACTTGGGGGGACGAGTTTTAAAAACTTAAAGTACTTTATGTGTGCATGTGTGGGGTGGGGTGGGGGGCCCCTGCGTTTCGTAGGGTGGGGGCAAAACCCCACATACACACCAACAAAAAAAACAAAAAACCAAAAACAATAGACGGACGGCTTTTAAAGGGAAAAAGGGGAAGGGGGCTTTTTTTGGGTTTAACTTGAACCCTTTGTAAATTCGAGACAGCCGCTAAAAAGGCTTATAAAAGGGCCCAAACAATTTTTTCACAAGTTTTCCCTTTAAAGTTCTTTTCAGCGGCCTCTGAATAGACCGCCCAACGAGTGAATAGGCGAAACGTTGAAGCAGGTGAATAGGTGAAGCTTTTTTAAGCACCAAAAAAAACAACAGCAAAACCCTGGGGCAGAAGTGAGAAAAGTCCGCAGGTAGGCACCGCTCACGGTGGGCGGTTTTTATTTTTAGGGTGTGCTTTTGGGTGTTTTCCTTCCACCTTTTGGCGTGAGGGTTACTGGATTGTGGAGTTCGCTTGTACTTGCTATGTGCGGGTTTGTTTCCAGTTTCTGTGCAAATTTTTGGCACTTGCACCCGGCTTTGATTTTATTCAGCTTGCCCAAAAAAAAACGAAAAAGGAAGGCCCACAGCATAAAACCCCCGCGTATCCAAAAAGAACACTGCCCCGGGACGTAATTTTTTGTGCGTGAAAATCGGGAAAACCCCGGGGTTTTTTTTTTTTCAACCAAAAACCCCCCCCTTTCCCCCCCAACCGCCATTGAAACCCAAAAAAAGAAAATTACCGAACGGGGGGCGAAAAAAAGGCCCCATTTCCTTCTTTTTTCCCCTTTTTTTTCCTTTCAAATTTTTCCTTTAATTTTTGGGTTTTTAAAAAAGGGCAAAAAAAAAATTCCGAAATGCTAAAATTAAAAAGGACGTGGATTTGCCCCTAAAATTTTAATTTTTGTTTTGGAAAATTTTCTAAAATTTTGGGTTCCTTTTTTTTCAAAAATTGCTAAAAACTTTTTTTTAGGGTTCTGTGGCTAAAACCCTTTTTCCATTTTTTAATTTTTTTCTTAAAATTTTTGTTCTTTTTTTTGTTCCTTTTTTCTTTCAAATTTTAACCTTTCTTTTGGCCCTTTTTGTTTGGGAAAAC